>JBBBDQ010001839.1:2875000-2977500 GCA_037127315.1 Ascarosepion bandense | reverse complement strand
AACAATTTCTATTAAGAATGAAACTTAAACAATTAATACATGAACTGAATGACTAAACTCGGTTATTCTGTTTACTAGTGTCCAATTTTAACCACCACTCTGCTGCTTTGTACTTTCTGGTCATTTTATTATACCAACATCATTAATAAGTTCTCCTTGACTTTTATTATCTTTGGCATTTGGTAGGATTTCCCACAATGCAGTTCATCTTTAATGCATGTACACTTTTTAAACAAGTTGTTTTGTTTCTTAACAATATGGAGTTTACATAACTAAGCTGTGAACAAACTAGAAATCTATGCAAAATATATTTACTTTGAACTTTTAATTCTTTTATCAAGCAAATGTCCAGTTGAAATTATTCACAATAAGCTTGAAAAAGTTTTCTTAAATGTGACATATTTTTTCATACTGACTGCAAATATCAATTATTCATTTTTTTAATTCTATTTATTTTATTTTCCCTGGCATAGGCTTGGTGCAAAAGCCAGAGAAAATGAAGTAGTAAGAGTTTTATGCAAAGAATAATGGCATGAAGTAGGTTAAGTATGATGGGAATGAGAGACCACCCAGTGAGGATAGACATGGGCAACAGATGTGACTGGGCTGTTATTCAGCTACTATTTGCAAAAAACATAAAATAGTACTTGGGACCCGGAACGTAAGGACACTATACCAATGTGGCCAGCTTGCAAAACACTACACCAGTATGGGCAGTTTCCAAACACTATATCAATGTGGCCAGCTTGCAAACACTATACTAGTATAGGCAGTTTCCCAACACTATATCAATGTGGCCAGCACACATGGACTATACAAATATGACCAGCTTGCAAACACTATACTAGTATGGGATGCTTCCAAACATTATATCAATGTGGCCAGCACACATAGACTATACAAATGTGGCCAGCTTGCAAACACTATACCAGTATGGGCTGCTTCTGAACACGATACTAATGGGGCCAGTTTGCGTAGACTATAACAATATAACCAGCTTGCAAGCACTATACCAATGTGGCCAGCTTGCAACCATGGAACAAAATGCTAAATATCAACATTATTGGCAAATGCAAAACTAGGTAGGTAATAACAACACACCATACATGCAGGTAGGGAGAAAAATGACAGGTGTTGAGTTAACATTAGTTGACGAGTGCATCCATGTCATCAAAAATGATGGAAAAATATTTGAGAGGATTATTATTTGTTTTTTTTTTACACAGCTGATCACCTCTAGCATGACAGGAGGGGATATATAAGTTTTTTAGTACAACAAAACGTTAATATACATTTTAATAAAATAATTTTTAAGTAATATTAGAGTAAAAGTTATAAATGCTCATTATAATTAATTAAATTTTATCCTCTGAAGAAAAACAATATTGTTCTGAAACATGAAAATTTTTGTTTATCAATATAATGCTTTTATAAACGATTGTAATAACAAAATTACAATATATATATATATTCACTACTCAATGGCATAATTATTGAAAAAAGAAACAATAAGGCATTGTTAATGAGCAAACACCCAGAAAGACATTTAATAACTGTTAGTAAAGAGAATGACTGGCCCAATGCTGCCTAGCTATTGTCTCTCTCTCCATGCTCTATGAGCATGGCATGATATATATATATATATATATATAAATATATATTGTATCGAGGCAGCAAATAATTTTCTAAACATATACTGTCAAATATAAGAGACAATGAATGTCATTTATGTTTAATCATGAGCCGTTCTAAACGTCGTATTTTCATTTTAATTTCATTCTTATAATAATTCTTTATTATAATAATAATAATAATTCTTTAATTTAATTCTTTGAAGATGGCTCATGTGAGCCAAAAGCTTAGAACCAAATTAATAAAAAATTATCCAAATGGAGAATTTTTGTCTTTATTTTTAACTGAAATTAAAGCCAAAATATGACATTTAAAACGGCTCATGATTAAACAAATTAGACATTCATTGTCTCTTATATTTAACAGTATATGTTTAGAAAATATATATATATATATATATGTAAAATATACTCAGTTATGATCTGAGATTAAGGACAGGATGGTTAAATAAAATAAAGACAAGAGTAAAAACTGTATTTTAAATCACCTACGGGTTTCATCCTGTGATGGACTTTATCAAGGCAAAAAGACGAAATGAGCTTTATTCTAAATTAGATGTTAAATCTTCATTTTAACATCTTGTGACTTTGCACTACACATGAAGGAATTCTAAAACAGACTAACACACATAATAAAAAGTGTCAAAGAAAACGGTCGAATTCCCTTCATTTTAATATCTCGTGACTTTGCACTACACATGAAGAAATTCTAAAAACTAAAATATTCTGTTAATCTTTTGAAATGATTTGTGGGTGTCTTTGTGGTTGCCAACACTGTTTGTTTTTAGATACGTAATTCAGAATAAAGCTCATTTCGCCTTTTTGCCTTGATAAAGTCCATCACAGGACGAAACGCGTAGGCGATTTAAAATACAGTTTTTACTCTTGTCTTTATTTTATTTAACCATATATATTATGCTCTCATTACGATTGAGCTCTCTAGAGAAGAAAATTTTTAAAACAGTTTCCACTTCTGTGATATATGCATTACTCTTTAAAAATGGATTGAGTTCTTTCAGTAACTGGCATGTGTATACACAGCTTATATACAACACGTTAAAATTTCCCTTCTCTGATTCCATGTGCCTATGGCTTAGTGGGTAGTGACTTCGACTGACACGAAATCAGTTGAGTTTCGATCCTGGCCAGAAGCAAGTGGATGTGTCTAGCCACACTGATGAGCTGTGATACAGCAAAACAGGCTTGTATGTGGATGACTAATATATATATATATATATATATATATATATATATACTTGTGTCTTTAGGCAGCAATCCCTTTATATATATATATATATATATATATATATATATATATATATATATAAACAAATAGATTTTTTTTTTTTTAATCATATCACCCTGAGCAAGGCGGTAATGCCACTGATGTGCAGGGGGCTACATAAGAGTGAAAAGATTGGAAAAGAGAAAACCGGAAACCACATCCTAAACAAGAAACAAGGGATGAGCCTCTTCACTTGTTCAATAGACATGGGTGGAGTGTGAACCGGGCGATAGTTTAGTCTATCTACTCCAATTGGAAAAAAAAAAGTGAGAAGATTGGAAAAGAGAAAACCGGAAACCGCATCCTAAACAGGAAACAAGGGATGAGCCTCTTCACCTGTTCAATAGACGTGGGTGGAGTGTGAACCGGGCGATAGTTTAATGGTTCTTTTGTTAATATTGCACAATAACATGTGCATCAAATGAATTTATAAATGTTTAATAATTACCTATATTGCAGTTTCATCAATGAAAGAATGAAGAAAATTTAGGGTGATTCAGACGAGTTCATCTTTGCTTCCTTGCCTTGTAAAATTTTGCAAAGTAATAATAACAAAAGAACCATTCTATTTTCATTTGGCAATAAATACTAAAAAACAGTATGAAATACATCATTTCCCTCAAAAAACCGGGGTGACCTAATAATTATGGCCGGTAGTGTGTATGCACACACACACACACACACACACACACACACACACACATATATATATATATATATATATATACATATATACACACATACATATATATATAATTATTTAATTACTTAGTTTTTGATCATTAAATTAAATTACATGGTTGTATTAAAAAGTGTTCAATACAATTATATTGTAGAACTTTTAAATATTTTTCATCTATGAACGAGTTATTATGCAAACCCGGTTTCTACCGTCTGGTGTCCCTGGGAAACAGTCTTTATTATAATAAAGAGAATGACACAAAGAAATGGTGTTCTAGGATACTGACTAATCTCAGACAGAATCCTGTTAGTTAAACTAAAAAGGGGCACTTTAACAAACCAATTATCCCTGATTCCATAAGAACCCAAATAGGTTTGTACGCCGATGACACCACAGTTTACTCTCGCCTCCAACAAAAATCTGGTGTAGGCGTCAAAGCTAAACTCGCAGCCGAGATTGAAAAAGACCTCCAATCCATATTGGACTGGGGTAAGAAATGGCTAGTAAATTTTAATGCTTCTAAAACGAAGCTACTGTCAATTAACCATCATCGACAATCTCACCTACCTCCCATTAGCATGGACCAGGCTTGCCTCCCAGAGAGTAAAACACTACGCCTCCTTGGTCTCACACTTTCAGCGGACCTCAAATGGAATGACTATATCGAATCCATTGCTAAATCCGCTGCTATGAAAGTCGGTTCTCTGTGTAGGGCCCGGAAGTTTTTTCCGTCTAAATCTATCCTGCACATTTACAAATCTACCATCCGCCCGTGCATTGAATACTGCTGCCATATCTGGTCGGGTGCCCCTGCTGTTCTCCTCGGGTTTCTCGATAAGGTTCAGAGGAGGGTCTGTAATGTGATAGATACCGACTTGGCAGACCGCCTGCAGTCTCTCTCCCACCGGCGAGACGTGGCTTCGCTGTGTCTCTTCTATAAATACTTTCACGGCTTCTGCTCCGATGAACTTAGATCACTGGTGCCCCCTAAATACGAATTTGCACGAGATACTAGATTAGCAACTAGATCCTACCCTTTTACAGTGAAACCGATAAAATGCAGCCGTAACTTCTACTCCAACAGTTTCTTTCCTCGCACTTCCCGACTGTGGAATTCTCTTCCAAACGATTGCTTCCCCGACGGCTACAATCTCCAGGAGTTTAAATGTAAGGTCAATAGACACCTCCTAACATACTAACCTGCTCCCATTCTATCAAACACTCTTCCCATCTGCCCGACACTCATCCTCGCTATCCTTACTCATCTATCACCTTTCTCCTGACATTCCCTATGTCTATCCACTCCTTCTCTTTACCTTCCCCTATGTAGCCCCATGCGCAATAGTGGCAGGGGAATGCCTTGCTTGGGGTGAGATGATTAAAAAAAAAAAAAAAAAAAAAATCATTTCATACACTCGAATAGTGTTGACCATGAAAGAGGAAATCAATAACTTTTACAATTCTCTCAACTATGCCATAATTCAATGTAAATCACAAGAAATCACTGTCATTGTAGAAGGGAAGAATACCAATGTAAGAAAAGAATAAAAGGACAAAATAGTCAGCAAGTTAAGATTAAAACCCCAAAATGAGCAAAAGATGAGTGCCATTTTGCAGAATTAATAATGAAGATCAGAAGGAACATGGCACACAGAAGTTGTAAGTCATCTAGATTTCTGAGATGAATCATTGGCAACTATTATTCATTTTTGACTAGTATTTCTTTCATCTGATTTCTCTTGCTTTTCCACCAAGTAGTAATAGTCTTAAGTTGTCTGAATTTCTTAGATGAAGTATTGGCAATTATTATTCATTTTTGACTAGTATTTCTTTCATCTTATTTCTCTTGCTTTTCCACCAAGTAGTAATAGTCTTCAGTTGTCTGAATTTCTTAGATGAAGCATTAGCAATTATTATTCATTTTT
Organism: Ascarosepion bandense; assembly: GCA_037127315.1. NCBI lineage: Eukaryota > Metazoa > Mollusca > Cephalopoda > Sepiida > Sepiidae > Ascarosepion > Ascarosepion bandense. The sequence goes on along the minus strand of JBBBDQ010001839.1, from coordinate 2,971,977 downwards.
GACTAGTATTTCTTTCATCTTATTTCTCTTGCTTTTCCACCAAGTAGTAATAGTCTTAAGTTGTCTGAATTTCTTAGATGAATCATTAGCAATTATTATTCATTTTTGACTAGTATTTCTTTCATCTGATTTCTCTTGCTTTTCCACCAAGTAGTAATAGTCTTCAGTTGTCTGAATTTCTTAGATGAAGCATTAGCAATTATTATTCATTTTTGACTAGTATTTCTTTCATCTTATTTCTCTTGCTTTTCCACCAAGTAGTAATAGTCTTAAGTTGTCTGAATTTCTTAGATGAAGCATTGGCAATTATTATTCATTTTTGACTCGTATTTCTTTCATCTTATTTCTCTTCCTTTTCCACTAAGTAGTAATTGTTTTAAGTTGTCTAAATTTCTTAGTATTGTAGTCATACTGTATTTCTTTGGTATTTCTTTCATCTTTCATCATCAGATCCTCAAGTCCCTGATATAAAATGCAAATCCTCCTTTATAGCCAAAATCATCTCCAAATTACTAATTGTAAATTTTTTGTGCTTATTTAAAAAAAAAAATTAAAAACTAATGTCAAGGAGAAAATCTTTTTTTTAAAAACATGAAATTTCCATTCCCAACTTCTGAGAAAATAAAACAAAATTTAATGTCAGTGCCAAATCGAGTGCTGGTGAGAGACTGAAAATCTCAGAAATGGCAAATTGGTACAACAGACGGTGTTGACTGACTGCTTCATTCACTTTGATTCAGCAAAATAAGTACATTGTAGTGCAGTGGATATTGGGCTCAAAATGAGAAACCAGTGAGCCAAGTTTGAATTCATTGGATTCACTTAGATGCAAATATCCTTGGGAAAAGAATTAATCCTTCTCTTCTCCCTCCAGTAATGCGGTTAAATAGCATGACAAATTCAGTTCTGTAGCCTTAGTTAGCAACCAGTTTACTGCAGAAAGTAATGGGAACCTACTGCGAGGAAAATATTTTGCCCAGTCAGACAGGGATCATGTCTTTCAAGAAATGATCCCTGAAGTATGTATCATGTACGGCACTTAACTGACTGACTAAATATAATAGTTGGAAGCATAATTAAAGCTTCTACTGGGCATAAAGTAGGGGATCTATTTTCTATTGTCATGAAATAATAAACTGGTCCTTTTAAAATTAGTAGAAATTAATATAATCAGAAACGATTGCAATTAAAGCTTCCGTTAGATCTAAAATAGGGGGTCTCTTGTTATGAATTAATAAACTGATCCCCCACTAATTACTACTTATTATATAATAATATGATCTATCTCTTTTTCCTCCAGTTATGGGTTAAATAACAGGATAGAATAGGTTCTGTATACTTGGTTAGTAACCAGTCTACCTCAGAAAGTAATGGCAACATACTGTGGGAAAATCTTCTGCCCAGTCAGTAATGTCTCATTCGAGACTTGATCGCCCAAGCATGTATTACATATGGCACTTAAATGACTGAATTAATGACAAACCAACTCCAATATTTTGTAATTTTAGTTGGAATATTTTTCACAATCGTCAATTGGTTGAATCTGTAGACACAAAACTCAGATAAGTAACAAGTACCTCGTACAGGGAACAAGATCTCACTTTTATTGTTTCATTGTAAAGCTTTTCATAAAGGACTATTTTCATCATTATGCCCGTGTATGTATCAAGTTGTTTTCTTTTATCAACCTTTTCCCCACATAGTCAAAGTAGTTCTTGCCTTTTAGCCAATTCCACAGAACCAATAGAGAAAACATTCTGAATAAATAACACTTACACGATTGAGTAATCTGGAATCTCAAACATAAAAGGCCATATCATGAAACCAGGTTCCAATAAATATGAACAGCAGGTGCAAAAAAAGAAAACTTATTTTGGTATCTAGTCTTTAAGCTAAAAAAAAAGACAGTTGTTTATCATTGGTAAGGTCACCTCTGAGCAAAAACAATGAAAATTAACAAGTATACATGAAATGCTTCAAAAATAAGGCAAAGACAATGGTCGGCTGTTTTCTTATATGGAAACAGAATCTGACATGGCATCTCAGATTCAGCCTCTTTCCCACTGCCATGATGTGGTTTCCCTCTGCCTTTTCTATAAATGATGAACTTTCTTCTATGAAACCTAGATTTTATGAACTTAAATGCAGTACTAGATTAGATGTAGATTGTGGTGCAATCAGAATAAGAAATTAGAGAGCTGAGTTCAAGTTCCAGTTGAATTCATTGCATTCACTTTCACACAAATACCTTTGGGAAAGGTAGTAATCCATTTCTTCTCCTTCAAGCTACAGGCCAAATAGCAGGACAGATTGAGTTGGTTTTGATAGCCTTGGTTTTGCAACCAGTCTACCACTGAAAGAAATGGTAATCTAACGTTGGAAAATCTTTGACCTACTCAGTCATGGATCAAAGGATCGCTCAAGCATGTATCACAGACTAACTAGATTGAAAACAAGCTCTCACCATTTTAAAGTTGAAATGACTATATTTAACCGTAAGTTCTGTGCTAACAGTTTCTTCTTTTATATTTATCACTTGTACATCTCTCTTTCTGCTTTTTACTTCCCAGGCAAGATCTCACCATTTTAAAGTTGAAATGACTATATTTAACCGTAAGTTCTGTGCTAACAGTTTCTTCTTTTATATTTATCACTTGTACATCTCTCTTTCTGCTTTTTACTTCCCAGGCAAGATCTCACCAATTTAAAGTTGAAATGACTATATTTAACCGTAAGTTCTGTGCTAACAGTTTCTTCTTTTATATTTATCACTTGTACATCTCTCTTTCTGCTTTTTACTTCCCAGGCAAGATCTCACCATTTTAAAGTTGAAATGACTATATTTAACCGTAAGTTCTGTGCTAACAGTTTCTTCTTTTATATTTATCACTTGTACATCTCTCTTTCTGCTTTTTACTTCCCAGGCAAGATCTCACCATTTTAAAGTTGAAATGACTATATTTAACCGTAAGTTCTGTGCTAACAGTTTCTTCTTTTATATTTATCAGTTGTGAAATTCTCTTCCAGCTTCTTGCTTTCTAACCAAATTTGATCTTCAAAAATTTAGATGTAATTTCAATCATTATCTTTCGTCTTCTTGATTCCTCTTCTTTTATTGGTATCTCTCCTAAATAAGAATGTGCATTGTAGTGCAGTGGATATCGGCTCAGAACACGAAATCAGGGAACCGAGTTCAAATTCCAGTTGAATTCCTTGCATTCACTTATGCACAAATACATTTCCCTCCAGTTATGGATTAAATAGCAGAATAAATTGAGTTCTATACCCTTGGCTGGCAACCAGTCTACCGCAGAAAGTAATGGCAACCTACTGCGCGATAATCTTCTGCCCAGTCAGTCATGTCTCTTTTGAGACATGATCGCCCAATCGTGTATCATGTATAGCACTTAACTGACTGACTGAATATAATAGTTGGAATCATGATTGACTTCTGGTCATAAAGTGGGGGATCGGTTTTCTATTGTTATTAAGTAATAAACTGATCACCCACTAATTATTACATAATAATAGAATACATCTCTTCTCCCTCTTGTTATGAATCAAATAACAGGACAGATGGGGTTCCATAGCCTTGGTTGGCAACCAGTCTACCGCAGAAAGCAATGGCAACCTACTGCAGAATAATCTTCTGCCCAGTCAGTCATGTTCCTTTCGAGACTTAATTGCCCAAGCGTGTATCACGTATGGCACTTAACTGACTGACTCCTAAATCATTTTTTCTTTTTCTATTCCTTCACACTCAGTACACTTTTGTGTCTTAACAGCTTTCCTTTTCTTGAACTTCTAACTCATGGAACTCTCTTCCAGCTCCTTGCTTTACAGACAACTTTGATCTTCAGAAGTTTAAATGCAGTTACAATTGTTATCCTCTGACTTCTTAATTCTTGTTCTTTTATTGTCCCCTCTCCTTAATAGTAGTTTTTCTTATATTCTCTAAGTCTGTAGCCTCTTGTATCCTTGTATCTTTATTGCCTTGTTTGGGGCGAAATGATTAATATATATATATATATATTAGTGGGCCCTTGCTGTCAAAAATGATGACAAAATATTTATATTGATATGTCTACAACCATCACAAATACATCAACAAGAAATCAAATCCTTCACCATTGTATCATTAATAACTTACATAAACCAATCCAATTCCTCTTATGTACTAACTCTCGTAATAAGGAAGTCCAAAATTAAATACATTAATGCATTAGAAAAAAGTAAACTCAACACTAGTTTAGAATACTCCATTAAAAACAAGGTCAGCAGAAATAAGCAGAAACTATGTAAACGTAACATTATATGGTTTAACCCACTCTTTAGCCATAATGTCCAAACTAACATTGGAAAATTCTTCCTAAATTTAATTCACAAACATTTCTAACAGAATGACAATAACATTTTATTTATGTACAGTTATGGTGAACACAGATAAAAAATAAAGTAAAATATATAAACAAAAAAGTAAAATTAGGCATTTACTTTCCTTTAAGACCCATATCTCTTTCTCACCTCTTGACCACGAATGATGATTAGTCTAACCACATTTCAAAGCAGATATGGTTATTACGATGAATCGAAAATTGTGTTATATAGGCTCGATTTGACTTCATTTAGACTGATCATCATTCATGGTCAAGAGGTCTATGATGCACCAGATCACTTGGTAGCTTCCCCTATGTGGATAGGGGTTGCAGGTTCGAATCCTGCTGAATGACACATTTTTGTAACAAAAAGTTATCGTAAATAATCAGGCCAGTAGAAATAAATATATAACACTGTTTGATTATAAACAGAATATCTACTTAAATACGAGTACTGATCAAAAATAATGTTCAAACAAATCATTTCAAATTGTCAGCTGTTTATAACCAGTTTTGTTAATATTCGTTAATTTCCGTAACATGTTTACATTTGTTAGCATTACGATACATTTCAGAGCAGAGATGGTTATTACAATGAATTGAAAATTGTGTTTTAGGCTTAATTTGACTTTGTTTAGACTGATTGTCATTCATAGTCAAGAGGTCTATGACGCGCCAGATCACTTGATGGCTTCCCCTATGTGGATAGGGGTCACAGGTTCAAATCTTGCTAAATGATACACATTTTCATAATAAAAATTTATCGTAAATAATCAGGCCGGTAGAAATAAATATATAATACTGTTTGATTATAAACAGAATATCTACTTAAATATGAGTATTGATCAAAAATAATGTTCAAACAAATCATTTCAAATTGTCGACTGTTTATAAACAGTTTCGTTAGTCATTGTTAATATATATATATAATTAAACAGCATTTACCCACCAGAATTTTAAATCTGTCCACAAGTAGTAGTCAACTAGTAAATACATCCGCGTCATCTATAGCACAACATGCTATAACTATAACTTTCAATATTATCTAAGTTGCACTCCTTGTATCATCTTAAAGCCCTAGAGTCCATTTACATCAAATCTTGAAAGCCGTCTCTCTGCAAACAGAGAGAATGCTTGTTGTGTTTGAATGTGATTAGACTCTAGTTCTTTTCATATTTTTTCCTCCCCATCTTTTTTGTTTTCTAATAATAAAATTGCCAGAAATTGAACCTGAGGAGATTTGGGATGAAACCGATTGTTTGTTTTAGATTTTAGTGTTGAGAATGTCATCTAAATTTCACTTATTCTTTGCAGTTATAAAATCTTGTACCACTAAGAATCTTTTAATATATATATATATATACTCCAAGCAAGACAATAAAACCTACGAGGACACAAGAGATTACTAAGTGTTTGAGAATAAGATATAAATCCAGGTAAAGAGAACCAACTGTTTTACAATTTTGAGTTCTCTGGCATTTACTTTTCTTTTAAAAAAGTGCTCAATACAATAAATATTGTAGAGCATAATATAATCATATAATTAAATTTGTTTTTTAATTAAAAATGCATTGTGACACAGAAATTTTTTATGTTTCAAGATTTCTACCTTGTCATCAATCAATGTTAGATCATTGTTGTGAAAATGATTTTCATTTAAATATAAGAAACAATAAGTTTGTTATTTATAGATATGGGAAAACATAAAAATTTATGTATGTGTTCAATTTAACTAATCAGAATTGAGATTGACTTTAATTCTTTTAAGAATAAAAATCTACAAAAGTAAAATGAAAAACACTTAAAAAATACTTACATATATATATATATATATATATATATATATGCATCAAAGTGAAGAGAACTAACAGGTTTAGAATCCCAAGTTCTCCAGCATTTACTATTTTAAAAAGTGCTAAATACAACATAAATTATGGAGAATAACATAATGAAATTAGTTTTTATTTAAAATTTATTTAATTTACATTGTGAAATGAAAATTTCTATGTTTTGGGATTTTACTTCATCATTCCATCTTCTCGAATACCATCCATCTCTTACCCTTTCTTTGGCATCCCTTGTACCTTATTCTTTCTCTCACTGTAACCCCCTGTGCATCAATGGTGGTCCTGCCTTGCTTGGGGTGAAATGATATATATATATATATATATATATATATATATTTTAACGAAACTTGGTTATAAGCAACCGACAATTTGAAATGAATTGTTTGAACATTATTTTTTATCGATACTCGTACTTAAGTAGATATTCTGTTTTTAATGAAATAGTATTATATATTTGTATCTACTGGCCTGATTATTTACGATAAATTTTTATTCCAAAAATGTGTGCCATTCAGCAGGATTTGAACCTGCGACCCCTAACTATATAGGGGAAGCTACCATTTGATCTGGTAACGTCTTAGATCTCTTGACCACAAATAGCCTCCAGTCTAAACGAGGTTTTTATCAAGCCTATATAACACAATTTTCGATCCATCATAAACAAACATATCTGCTCTGAAATGTATCGTAATGTCAACAAATGTAAACATGTTACGGAAATCAACGAATTTTAACAAAACTTGGTTATATGCAACTGACAATTTAAAATGAATTGTTTGAACATTATTTTTTATCGATACTTGTATTTAAGTAGATATTCTGTTTTTAATTAAACAGTATTATATATTTGTATCTACCAGCTGGATTATTTACGATAAATTTTTATTATGAAAAATTTTTATGATGAAAATGTGTGCCATTTGGCAGCATTCGAACCTGTGACCCCTATCTATCACATTTTCATAATAGCAAATATAGAGAAACTAAAAGCTTTCATGATGCAAATGTTGGTGCGACAGAAGAAAAAACTAGAACATCAATTGCAGCCATAAAAAATACAACAATTTCAACAACAAAAATAGCATCAACTACAAGAATAGAAGTTTTTCAAATTGTTTACTAAAATGAAGAAAAAAAACTTCAGATTCATTCATGTCAGATGCTGTTGCAAATTCAGTAAGTGAATTTATATACCCTCCGAAAGAAGGAATAAGTTTTCCAGCCTATTGCAGATGATATGAAGGGATCTTCAAAAGAGACTGCATGCATTGAAATGATGAAAAAAAGTTCAGTTATTATTAAGGAAATTATCCCCTGTTGAACATGAAAAGTATATGAACTTTATTTTACCAAAGAAACCAAGTGAAATAAATTTTGACAAAACAGTAGTAACTTTATCAAAAATTTTCGGAGATAGGACTTCATTGTTTCATGCATGATGGCAATATCTAAATTTGGTAATGTGTGATGATGTAGATTTTGTCATTAATGCAGGAGATGTGAATCAAGAATGTGAGAAGTTCAAGTTAAATGAATTAACTTCAGATTTATTTAAATATCTCGTATTTGTGCAGGGTTTAACTGCTAATAAGGACATGAAAATAAGATCCAGGATACTTGCAAAATTAGAAATGGATCCAAAATTAATGCTTCAAAAAATAATAGAAGAATGTTGTGAATCTAAAACTAAATGTCACAAAGATTGAGGAGCAAAACACTTCACAAGTGTATAGCATCCGACCATCTAAGAGAAAAAGCTATAGACATTTTTAACTCATAACAAAACATCAAAAAAAGATGAGAAATCTCCCTCAATATACAGTTGTGGAGGTAAGCATTTAAAGAGTGATTGTTTTTTCATGAACAAAAAATACTGCAGATAGTAGGATCAGCTGGGTGTTGTTTATTATAAGCTGCTCAAACCAGCCAGAACCATCACAGGAGGTTGCTATCAGCTACAGTTGATGGGTGTGAGCTAAGCATTGAAGAAAAAAATGGCTGCTATATGAGCAGAGACATGAGTTTAATTTTTATGAAGTGCTCAAAATATTCTTTTGGGTAAACCTTTCTTAACTTTCCACTTAAATTCATTTTAAATAAACAAATTCCTTCAGTCCAATTTCATGAATAGTAACTGGAAATGAAAGAACGGAGAGCCAAGTTCAAATTCCAGTCACGTTCATTACATCTACTTATGCGCAAATACCCTTGAAAAAGGTATGAATCCATCCCCTTTCCCTATCTATTGGTTAAATAGTAGTAATTGTATATGGAAAAATAATTTTTGTTCTAGAACATTTTTTTCAATATTCACAAAAAGTGGAAGAATTATTCTTACACTCCAAGATATATTTCAACAAGATCGTTCCATTTTGTAGCATCTTGTTCATCTTTAGGGATGTTTCTTTTGCTAGCCCAATGCATCTTCAGATCTCACAGCATTTTTCTATCTTGTTTCGGAGTGCAGAAGCTGAGAGGAATGTAGTGTACCTAAATGCTCTCTTAGGAACAGACACATTACAATTAACAACTAAGGCACTAAGTGTGTTATTTAGTAAAAGATTCCTTTTCTGTTCATAAATTCGGCAGACCTGACGGAGACTACAACCATCTTTAAATTTGTTGTTTTCATTTTCTTTTACTTTTTTCAGTGCAATCTTATGAACTGCACCCTATACTTTCTGATTGACAAAAAAAATTTGGAAAAATTTCAATATTAAAACCAGTTTAATGGGGGGGGCACTTTTTCATACAATATTATAGTAAATCGATCCTCCATTTTGGAACTACTCTCCGGTACAACATTACCACCACCTGTAAACTTGTTGATTATCAATTTTTTATTTTTCAGTGCAATGTTATCGATTAAGCCCTAAACTTTCTGATTGACAAAAAAAATTTGTAAAAATTTCAACATTTAAACAATTTTAGTGGGGGCTCAGTTTTTCATACAACTTTATAGTAAATCGATCCTGTGCAATTGACTTCTTTGTTTGCGCATATTCAACAACTGAATCCTTTGCTAAATTTTTGAATAAAGCCATTCTTGGAGTTTCCAAGGAAGATGCCGCCATAAGAACTGAAGAAAACTTGAAAAAGACAAAAACAAGAGCAGCAACTCATCTAAAAAAAAAACAAAACAAAGCAACCTAAATGTGAGTGGTTCCAAAATGGAGGATTGATTTACTATAATGTTGGATGAAAAACTGAGTCCCCCCCACCGCCTAAAATTGTTTAAATATTGAAATTTTTTTCAAATTTGTTTTGATAATCAGAAACTTTATTTAATAACCGATAAGACTGCACTGAAAAAAGTAAAAAAAACAATGAAAAACAACAAATTTAAAGGTGGTGGTAGTCACCTTCAGAGCTGCCAGATATTCTTCTATATAAGAAGATTTATATTGCATAGCAATCCGTAACTCTTTTCTTTGTTTTTAATGATTTTTTTTCAGTTTCTCAGGAATTTTCTCAGATATTTTAACGTCTCTTTTGCTAATCCAATGTGTGTTCGAATCTCACAGCATTTTCCTGTTTTGGTTGATCAAGCAGAAGCTAAAAGGAAAGTGGTGGGCTTACAGGTTCTCTTAGGAACAGATTCATTACGATTAACGACTAAGGCACTGGGTATATTGTCTTGTAAAAGATCACTTTTGTATCCATATATTCTTCCATATGTGGATGGATATCACATAGTATTCTGTCACTCTTTTTTTTTTAACAAAATTTTCCTGTTTCTCATTACTGTGCTTAGCTTCTGAAATGCTCCAACTGCTAACCCCAATGCATACTTCGGATCTCGGTGTTACATTTTCCATCCTCTCTTACAATGTTTCCCAGATATTCAAACTTCTGCAATTGCTTGATGTTGACATCTCCAATTCGTAACACATTTTTTTCTTGGGCTTTTTCTCTTACTTGCAACCATATTTTTTGTCTTCTTGCATCAACCCAGTCAGTCAGTTAAGTGTCATAAGTGATACACACTTGGGCAATCATGTCTTGAAAGAAATATGACTGACTGGGCAGATGATTTTCCCACAGTAGGTTGCCGTTACTTTTCTATAGTAACCCAATTGTCCTGCTATTTAACCCATAGCTGGAGAGAGAAGTGACAGCTTAATACCTGTCCTAAAAGTATTTGCACATAAGTAAATGCAACAAATTTAACCTGGATTCGAACTCAGCTCTCTGAATTCCAGTTGAATTCATTGCATTCACTTACGCACAAATATCCTTTCATCATTAACAAGTTCATATTTTAGTAATATAACCTACACAATGAAAAGAAAGAAGGAATATATGACAAAACTATTAATTCAAGCTACTTTGTCCTTCGTATAAAAGCTCGACACTTACTTTGTTCTGCTAGAAAGGTCATTTTATCAGCACATATAGCAGCCACACTTCTTACTAAGGCATATAGCCACCTCTTCAGTTCCCAAGACACACCCTATACCCAAAGAAACCTTGTGCTGCCTGGCACGTTGATATCAGAGAGGGCAAAAACAAAAATAAATAAAAAAGACAATTGCCTTTTCTGTTTGTTTTTATGTAATTTTTTGGCAAAACCTCATAAAATGTTGAGGAGGGCGACACTCACTGTAGGTTCTAACATGCCTATGAAGCGCTTTTTTGCTATTTACGCAGATTTTTTTCAATAAGGGCACCTTACTTTATGCCATATGCACAAAGAGAAATCTTGTTCACACATGTAGAAATATAAAAATTTGCAATTTCAATCTGATTGCTTTTCCTCCCTCTATGTGTATAAGAATAATTCTATGGTGTAAATTACTTTTGTTACAAATAAAGGTTAAAAAATGATGTAGGTGGAAAAATACAGAGAAAAAAAGCAGATAGATAAATGTTATATGCGGAGATAGATAGGGTCGTCATATAAAAAAGTTTGGAAATCTTGGATCTTTGTCCCCACAAAATAACTAAGTGTAAAAAGGACAATTATTTTTTTTGAGACTGCTATTATTTTAACTACCTTCATTCTTCAGCAATGTTTGTTGTTTTAAAAAGCAATAATTAGAATTGTAATAATTGGCGCTATACAATCTTCCTAGTCTGCAATATGTGCTCATCTATCACTTTTTCCATCTCAAATCTGGAAAACATGAACCTTTGTGCCTGAAAAATAAGTAATGTCAAAAAGATGTTTTTTTCCTTGATCACTTAACTCTAGCTCTTTCCCCACCCCATAAATCCTTTCCTTCCTCTCCACCTTAAAACTGTCATCACACCTGCATTCTGCTCCTTTCTAACTGCTTTATATTCCTCTTCACTCTCTTCTAATCAATCTTTTTACACTTATGTAGCCCCCTGCGCATCAGTGACACCTCCGCCTTGCTTGGGGTGAAATGATTCAAAAAAAAAAAAACACATTACTATTATTTTAACTAACTTTACTCCTCAGCTGTGTTTATAGTTTTAAAAATGATTAATTAGAATTGTAATAAAGTCTAAACATAATGAAAGTGAATTTATACATTTTTTTTTATTGAGCATTTATAACAAAAAATAGTAAATACTTTGTTTTTGCAGTAACAAAGATTAATGTTGAAAAAAACTTATAAAATTTGCTGGTATTTATAAAGCAGATTAGAAATTTTGTGGGGATATTAAATTAAGATGTTGTCAAAAAAAACAAAAATACATTTATTTCTAATTAAGAATGCAAAAAGATAATTCATTTTTTATTCTTCATATTTAACTAAGTTGTAACAGAGATAAAAGCACACTATTTACATTATTCGGACTATTGTCCTCATTTTACGACATTTTGGCCATTGTACACTCTGGCCTTCTTCAGTTGCTAAGAATTTTGAACCAAACCCTTTATTACAATCACTGGGGTATCAGTCAGTTAAGTGCCATACGTGATACACGCTTGGGCGATCATGTCTCCAAAGAGACATGATATCCCGCAGTAGGTTGCCATTGCTTTCTGTGGTAGACTGGTTGCCAACCAAGGCTATAGAACCCAATCCGTCCTGTTATTTGACCCATAACTGGAGGGAAGAGATGGATTAATACCTTTCCCAAGTGTATTTGCGCGTATATGATTGCAACGAATTCAACTGGAATTCGAACTCGGCTCTCCGATTTGACATTCCGAGTCGATATCCACTGGACCACAACGCACATCCACTGGTGTATATCATTCTCAAAATAAAGGGTTCAACACTGATGAGAAAATAGGCCACATAATGTAAATAGTGTAAATACTACTTCATCTCAGAAATATAGACAAATTGATAAAAGCACATTATAAACATTTACTGAATTATTAAAATATGTGAAGCAACAATAAAGAAATCTTTATTATTTACTATTTTATAAAGTTTGAATCAACTGGCAATTAGTTAATCTTTTGCCAAGTATTCCTAAAAATAATATGAATAAATAGTGTTTTATTTTTAGCTACTTTTACTTCTCAGCAATGTTTATTGATTTAAAAAGTGATAATCACAATTACAATAAAACCTTTACATATGATGAACATGAATTTGTTTTTTGTTTTTAAGAATTTACAACAAAAATATTAAATACTAACTGAGTGCATGGTCATCAGCAAAAGATACAACCCAAAATGCCAAATACAGGTGGGGGATAACAGAATCAAACAAGTCCAAGAATTTAAGTACCTAGGAAGTGTTCTAACAGGAGATGGAAAGTGCGACACGGAGATCCAAAGGTGAATTGGCATGGCAAAGGACGCGTTCCAGAAGATGAGCAAAATACTAACACACAGGAAAATCTCAATAGAAATGAAGAAAAGAGTGCTAGACTGCTACGTGATGTCAGTTCTTCAATACGGCTGTGAATGCTGGACAATATCATCAAAAATGAGGACAAAACTAGAAGCGGCTGAAATGTGGTTCTACAGAAGGATGCTACGGATATCGTGGACTGAGCATACAAGCAACGACGAGGTGTTAGAAAAAATGGCAACAAAAAGGAAATTGATGCTGAGCATCAGGAAGAGACAACTGAAGTTCCTTGGACATGCAATGAGGAAGGAGAGCCTGGAGAACCTCATATTGACTGGACAGATAGAAGGAAGGAGAGACAGAGGAAGGCAGCGGATAACATATTTGCAGGGCCTGATCAGGTGTATGACGGAACGGGGGTTGCCAGGAGCAACAGGAACAAACATACTAAGAACCACAAGGGATAGGGAGACGTGGAGAGGCATGATCGCCTACGTCCTGAAGGGACAGGGCATATAGAAGAAGAAGAAGAATCTATTTATTAAATTGTTTATTTACAAAAATAATTTTATATTTACAGCATTCTAAAACCAAATACAGTGCAATATTTATTATTTACCAATTTATAAGGAAATAAATATGAAAACGTTTTTTTATTAATAAATTTATAAACATTTAATAAATTATCAAAATCTGTGAATCAACGATTAGGAAATCTTTTTTATTTAACATTTCATAAAGTTTCGAACTGATTTTGCCAACCATTCTAATAAACAAGATAACATGGTAAAAAAAAATCTAATAAATTAATAGTGTTTATTATTTTTGTTGTCAATTTTCAAGAACAAAGGCATTTGCTTCAAGCAGGAGGTTTTTAGTATTTTAATATAATTATATTTGTAAACAGAATTGAATCATTCATAGTCATATATATTTCATTGTGGGATCATAAGAGGACTAGTTTGAACAAACTAGAGATTTTTAGTATTTTAACATAATTATATTTGTAAAGAGAATTGAATCATTTATCGTCATATATATTTCAATCGGGGGTCATCAGGGGGCCAGTGTGTCAAACAGGAGGTTTTTAGTATTTTAACATAATTATATTTGTAAAGAGAATTGAATCATTTATAATCATATATATTTCAATCGGGGGTCATCAGGGGGCCAGTGTGTCAAACAGGAGGTTTTTAGTATTTTAACATAATTATATTTGTAAACAGAATTGAATCATTTATAATCATATATATTTCAATCGAGAGTCATCAGGGGGCCAGTGTGTCAAACAGGAGATTTTTAGTATTTTAATATAATTATATTTGTAAAGAGAATTGAATCATTTATAATCATATATATTTCAATCGGGGGTCATCAGAGGACTAGTTTGAACAAACTAGAGATTTTTAGTATTTTAATATAATTATATTTGTAAACAGAATTGAATCATTTATAATCATATATATTTCAATCGAGAGTCATCAGGGGGCCAGTGTGTCAAACAGGAGATTTTTAGTATTTTAATATAATTATATTTGTAAAGAGAATTGAATCATTTATAATCATATATATTTCATTGTGGGATCATCAGAGGACTAGTTTGAACAAACTAGAGATTTTTAGTATTTTAATATAATTATATTTGTAAACAGAATTGAATCATTTATAATCATATATATTTCAATTGGGGGTCATCAGGGGGCCAGTGTGTCAAACAGGAGGTTTTTAGTATTTTAATATAATTATATTTGTAAAGAGAATTGAATCATTTATAATCATATATATTTCATTGTGGGGTCATCAGAGGACTAGTTTGAACAAACTAGAGATTTTTAGTATTTTAACATAATTATATTTGTAAAGAGAATTGAATCATTTATCGTCATATATATTTCAATCGGGGGTCATCAGGGGGCCAGTGTGTTAAACAGGAGGTTTTTAGTATTTTAACATAATTATATTTGTAAACAGAATTGAATCATTCATCGTCATATATATTTGAATCAGTGGACCAGTGTGTCAAAAAGGAGGTTTTTATTTTTTATTATGTTTACGTCTTATATTGCATTCCTTCCCCATTGCCTTAGTGTCTTAAAAGCATATGTTCCTGTTTTCATCTACCACAGAAGCAGACAAAATTGTGTCATAGAAGCAGAGAACCTTTCAGGCAAACTGTAAGCTGTTGAAAAGAAAAGTAGTTTTTCCAAACCAGTACCCGAACTGTCTGCCTGACACTGTCGTGCAATCACTGTGAAAAGCCATACCTCTGCCATATCAAACTCACTAAACATGTAAGGGGCTTTAACAGGCAAGGAAAACTCTTTTCATAGCCAAAATGTGATTTAATTAGAGTGCTGGTAACTTATAGCTCAATGCTTTCTGCCTGCATATATACATATATATATATATATATATATTAGTCATCCACATAAAAGCCCGTTTTGCTGTATCACAGCTCATCAGTGTGGCTAGACATATCCACTTGCTTCTGGCCGGGATCGAAACTCGACCAATTTAGTGTCAGTCGGAGTCTCTACTCCCTAAGCCATCGGCACATGGCATCAGAGAAGGGAAATTTTAACGTCTTGTATATAAGCAGTGTATACAGATGCCAGTCACCGAGAGAACTCAATTCATTTTTGAAGAGTCACGCATTATAGCCGAAGTGGGAACTGTTTTTAAAATTTTCTTCTCCAGAGAGCTCAATTGTAATGAGAGCATAAATATATATATATATATGTACTTATATATTTACATACTGATGTAATGAATATGCTTACTTCTTGGTTCCCTTCAAAGTAATATGATTGGCTGGCATCAGCCATAAATACAGACTAAAGCGGGGATGCCTAAGACTACACCTATTGGAACGCTTAATGATTGCACTTACTACATAAGCCTACACCTAAGCATACTGCATACGACTACTACAAGTACCAGTTCATTACGGCTATTTGCTAGATTTTTCAACCCGGTTACATTGCCAAAACCACTTAGCTACTTCGAATAATATATATATCCCTTTTTGGGACATTATACATATATATATATATATATATATATATATATTGATATACATATATATATTTACATACATATATATATATTTATATATTTGCATACATTTGTGTATACATATATATTTATATATCAGCATGCAGTGTGGGTATAGAAGAATCCAAAGGAGTATCCTGTACATACAGTGGTAGGATAACTCTTTAAGAGAGGTCTAAATATATATGCATATAAATACATATAGAGCAAATATAAGAAAAATTAAGGCAGATTCATGTAAAATTATTTGTACAATAAAAACGGAAGCTGATGATGGTTCACCTGAAATAGGCCATACTTCCAATTTACCATGAAATAACGTGTCGGCCTTAATTTTTCTCATATATTTATATACATTCATGCATATATACATACATATATACACACAGGGCCATAGCTGATGCTAAAAAAACACTGGGCACAGAGAAAATTGCCCGGATTTCTTAGTTGACAATGTGATGACGTCATCAGTGTCATCTGTTTCTAGAAACTATGATTTTTGCGGATTTTTTTTTGCTCTTCCAATGAAAATTAGGCACAGAACATGAACGAAAACAGGAAATCAGGTTCGGACTTTCTGAGTATAACCAGTCTTTTCTCCCAAAATTAATAAATAGACAAACAGATTTTTACTGTGTTCATTTGGATGTTTTCTTTGTTTTTTTTTCTTTCTTTCTTTCTTTCTTTCTTTCTTTCTTTCTTTCTTCAGGAATTGTTTAGTTTGATTTCTGACGAAGACATTTTTCTTTGCCTGGATTTTTACTATAACTGCACGGATCGGCCCGGACCCATGCCCGGTGTGCCCGGTGTGCCCGGTAGTCAGATACGGCCATGTACACACACACACACACACACACTACATATATATATATATATATATATATATATATAGAGAGAGAGAGAGAGAGAGAGAGAACAGCTATGTTCATACTGCATTGAGCACTGTTTTATTATCACCTGAATAATATTATTATACATATGTGTACCTTAATATGTACACTACCGGCCATAATTATTAGGCCACCCCAGTTTTTAAAAAAAAATTATATTTTCCATACTATTTTTAGTATTTATTGCAAAGCGGATAATTCTGAATGAAAATAGAATAGTTCTTTTGTTATTACTTTGCAAAATTTTACAAGGGTAGGAAGCAAAGATGAACTCGTCCGAATCACCCCAAATTTTCTTTATTCTTCTGTATGCCTTCAGACTAAGTGATGCTCTTACTAAATATTTATAAATTCATTTGATGCACACGTTATTGTGCAGTATTAACAAAAGAACCATTCTATTTTCATTTACAATTATTCACTTGGCAATAAATACTGAAAAATAATATGAAATACATCATTTTTTAAAACACTGATAATTATGGCCAGTAGTGTATATTTATTGATTCATGTAATTATATATAGAATTGTCAGTCAGTTGATTGCCATACGTGATCCACGCTCCAGTGGACAGAAGAGTTTTCCACAGTAGGTGGCCACTACTTTCTGCAGTAGACTGCTATAGAATTCAATCTGTCCTATTATTTAAACCATAGTTAGAGGAAAGAGACGGGTTAATACTTTTTCCAAGGGTATTTGCATGTAAATGAATACAACGAATTCAACTGGAATTTGAACTTGGCTCTCTGATTTCTCATTCCAAGCTGATATCCACTGCCCCACAATTAAAATTACTACGAAGAAAAAAATTTGTAGCTAGATTTAATGACTTTACTCTTAAAATCACTAAAGATAACTGTAAGTTATATTCCAATAGTTTCTTCTCGTACAATCCTCACCTGGGGAACTCTCTTCCTGCTTCTAGGTTTTCTGTCAACTACAATCATCAAAATTTTAAATGCAACACCAATCATTATCTTCTTCCTCCTTGTAACCTGTTCTTTTTATTGTATTTCGACTTAATAATCGTTTTCATAGCTTATTTCAATCTAAGTAATCCCTTGTGTCTTAGTGGCTCCTTCACCTTATGTGAATGATAACAAAAATTAATTCAATAAATGGTTCAGTTAAAAGATTTTTATAAAACATACCTGGATCCAAAACCACTTAATAAAACTCAGCAGACACAGATGTGATAATAACAAAGATGAGGACAATCGTTTAAATGCAAGTATTGTAAACAGATAAAGAATTCTGTTTAAACAAACAAATTGAAAATACAAAAAAAAAGCTGATTTTTTTCTTTCTAAAACAATAATTATGGAAATCATTGATTCCCCTTGTAAACGCTTGTGAATATATCTATGTAGTCTGACAGGTTGTGGGCTAGGTAAATGAATTTAGTACAATATTAAAAGCTAATTGATTTTTAGTATCTGACACAAAAAAAAACAATTTAACAATTTAACTCACAGGTGTGGAAATGACTATCATATGCAAAATACAATATATATATATATATATATATATATATATAGCAAGAAATAAGCATAATTTAAAAGGCATTTGTTAATGTAAATTCTAATAAGTAAAACACATTAAAAAAAGCCTTTTAAATTACGCTTATTCTTTGCTATTGTAAAATTTTGTACAAGAAAAAATGTGTTTAAATCATTACTACTTGTATAAAGTTTCTTTTTTATGAGCACTATTTCAGCTTTGTGCCAAACAAATCTAACCTTCATAAATAATGTGTGTGTGTGTGTGTATATATATATATATAATAAAATATAGCTTTTAAGGTGTGCAATATTTATGGATTAAAATGCTCAGTATCAGGAATAACGAGTATATAACTATAGAAGTCAACACTGAGAGGCAACAGTCTGTTTCATGCCTGATGACTGCATTTAAGCATGAAACAGACTGTTGCTGCTCAGTTTTGACCTCAGTGTCCACTTTTATACTTATATAAATATATATATATATATATATATATATATATATATATATATATATATATATCAGATTAAATAAATTGCAAACATTGTGTCTGCTATTTTTTAATAAAATCCTTTCATACTCACGGATAATCTTTCGTGTATTATAATTGAAAGATGTAAGAAATGAGTTGTAACTTTCGCAGATGATTTTATTATTCATTTCTCATTATTCCCAAGTACTTTCAATCTTCTTCCGAGATCATCTTCAGAATACCAAAAATTGCCTATTAGGATCATACAACCATGGGGGAAAATGTTATAACTTCTTCTAATTATGAAAATTGCATATTCATAAAATCACTGTTACATGAGTGTTCTTAAAAAAATGGTAAAATCAGTTATTGTAAATCATCTGATGACACCAGATGGTAGAAACCTGGGTTGCATAATAACTTGTTTATAAATGAAAAAATATTCAAAAGTTCTACAATATAATTGAACACTTTTTAATACAACTGTGTACTGGTCTTATTTAATGATGACCAAAAACTAAGTAATTAAATAAATAATGTGTGTGTGTGTGTGTGAAAGAGAAAGAAATATATACGAAATCTGTTTTAATGAGTATATCATCATTATTAATATCTATGTAGAGATATAATAAGAAATAAGATTAATGTTCACTTATCTTGTCTCTACTCTGAGTCTTGTGGAATTACTTCCACTCTTCAAGGTCACCTGTTATCTATCCTGCATATCCTCATAATGCCCTCTAGCTTCTCAACAACATCCGCATTTACTAATCCTCTACCTTAAGTGTCTCTTAGGCCTTGTATTGGGTGAACAATAGTAAATAGAAAAAATGTTTTTATTGAAAAACTCCTTTAATTTAGCACTTTATGACAGGTGCACTCCAGGGTTAGAGGGCACTAATGCACCATGAAAGTTAGCCGGGTATACCTCAAGTTAACAGAAAAGTAATTTATTATTTCAATATTTAAAAAAAACTATACTTTTAAAAAGGTAGCGGCACCAAGCATGTGGCTTCCATCCATGTCTAAGTCAAGACTTTGTCATTTGGTATTTTAAACTAAATGCTAAAGAGAGGGTAAAAGGGATTTAAATAAGTTATTATAAAAAGAGGTTCTTCATCAATCTCTTTAAATCAAAAATGTATCACTAATCCTCCTTGGGGATTCTAATGAGACTAGGTGTATCACGTTCAAAAATAGGTATATAGTAATGAAAAACAAAATGTATTTTATTGGTTATACAAATATATCAGTAATAAACATATCAATCCCTTAAATGTCATTCACACACTCCACTTTACCTACAAAAAATTTATTATTATTATTATTATTATTATTATTATTAAAAATAAGAATCTTAATTTTTATAAGGGAATATTCCAGCACCCTCTATGAACACTGTGGTGGACTAAGTCTATTATGTATGAATGAGCAAGAGCATTTTCACAAGTGATTCTTACGGATTAGGATCTGGCAGTATTATTCTCATCTGTAATGATTCTCGTGCTGAATAAACTTTTTATTCTATTATGTCTGGCTTGGTAATCTTTCCACTCGGATTTACATTTTCTTAAATTGTACCCTTGTTCAGGATATAACATTTTGTCAATGAAGATATCATAAATGTATTATAATGATAAATATGAAAATAAAAATATTAAAAATATTTTTAATAAATTAAATGGATTCTGTTATTAAATAAATCCTAGAATGGTACTGCAGTACTGGTAATATTAATATATTATTTACCATATACCTATGTTTGTAACTCCCTGTACGAGAGCAAATATTCGGAAAATTGTCAAAGCATATACAAGTTTCACACAAGCATTGTGGAGAACCATGATCACCTATGTCCTGAGAGGACAAAGCATATAAACAAGCTTAAAGATACAATGTAATGTCTTAAAAATAAATGTTATTTCAGGAGACTTCTTTCTTATTTTCCTATTTTCAAATTTCATGACTAATTTTTCTTATTAAAATTTAAAGTCAGTCCTAGAGTTTTAGTTACTCTACAAGTGTACTCTCCCTGAAGTAGAAAAAGTTGAGAAACACTGCTTGAGTTTTTGATACCAAGCACCCTAATTACAAAGTTCACTTGTCTTATAAACATTCTCTTGAGAAATACACTGGTGTACCACTTTTGGGGTGAAATATAATCATTTTTATATTTATTATATATACGTATAATTTAGATTATATTCAGGCATGTGTGCAAAAGTTCCAAGCAATTAAAGGTAAAAAATCAAATAGATAAAAAGAAACTTTTGCACACATCTTATATATATATATATATTATATTTATATATATTATATTTATATATATTATATTTGTGCAAAAGTTCTTAGCATTTTTTATTCTGGAAATTAATGAAAACACTGAACATATTTTTTTTAAATTTGGAAAATAATTGTGTACAAAGATTGTGCATGTATGATAGAGAGAAAAAAAAGATTTTCTATAAGACAAAATCTAGTTGATATATATATATATATATATATATATATATATAAGGTAAGTCTTTTGGGTAAATAAAAAGACTTACCTGGTGTGGAAGGTCTGTACAAGGCATGGACGGGGTGAGGGTATGCAATCTCCGCCTGAGCATTACGAAATTATGAAAGCCAACGAAGCCGTAGGTAAATATATAAGGGCTGACAGACATTCAGTGGGGGTGGGAAGGTTACAACAGGTAAACTAGGTAAATGAAGACAGGTGAAATTTTTAGCATAAATTAAAACAGTGAATTAATTGTCAGGTATAATTATTTTTTGTTAATTTATTTTTATATCTCTAAATTAATTAAAAAAATTTATTTGTTAAAAGTTGATAATTTTTTCCTGTGGGTATCTTTCTGTGGAGTAATGATCAGATGATTAGTTACAAAGCACAAATGTGATCCTCACTAGGAGGCCTCACTGTTCTTGCAGCCTTGTGCCAGACTAAGATAAGACACTTTTATTGTCAAACTTCCTTATTCCCCTATTCAGTTGCATCTAGTGGACTCACCTAGGATGAAAGCGGTGGGTGGTGTGCTGTTGGTGAGTAGAAGAGTCAGTTTCACAGCTCTCATCCTCGAACGGTGAGGGAGAGAGTTCTGGCAGCAACCCTACCCAATGCCAACCAAATTTACCCACCCTAACAATGCTTGAATGTCTTCCCACCCACCGGAGTAGGCACACACACACACACACACACACAAAACCTAAGGCCAAAAGAAAGCAACAGAACATGAAAAATAAAAAAAGATAAATAAATTTTCGAAGAAGGTATGAGAAAATTGAATGGGTGGGTAACAAAAAGAGCAAAAAATCTAAAACAAGTGCTGCTATTAATACATGTAATATAAGGCAGAGCTGGGCCGTAAGATGTAAAGTGGTTGGGAATAGGTAAGGTGAAGAGTGCAGGGTGGAGTGAAGAGGCTGAGGGTGGGGTTGAAAGTAAGAAAAAGAGTAAACTACAAATGTACATATGCAAAAAAAAGTGGGAGATGAAGAGCGATAATCATTTTAGTTATGGTCAAAATTTTCTGCAAAAATATGTCTTATCCATTCAAAACATAAATGACCATAGCTCTCCACAACTTCCTTTTCCTTATTATCTGTGCTTTGTTCTTTCCTTCTCTATAGACTGATAGCCACTTATGACCAGAGAGCCCAGACTATACTGCTATTTAACCCATAGCTGGGAGAGTAGAAATAAATAGATGCTTTTCTGATGGGCATTTGTACAAAGTTGCTGCAGAGAGCACTCAATTACAACAAAATGAATCTGAATAAAATGTTTTGCCTCTTCTTTTTTTTTTTTTTACGAATACTATCTTTTATTCATACCCTTTCATGAAAAAAGGGTAAAGAAAAATACTGCACCCCTGACAATATACAGGGGTATGATAGAAAATACTTCCCACAAAAACCTCCCAGGAATCCCTCCCACATAATAGTAAGGCATTAGTGTAATGACAAAAGTACACAGGTGTAAGCTTTAAGAAAGCTTTACTCAACTGAGAATATGTGTATAGTGTCCTTTTATAGTCTCAGCAAACAGAAATAGCTTCCTTAAAAGAAGAGTGACAAAACAAAGGGAGACTACTCTTGATTATTCATAACAGTTAAATGAAGACATCATTGCCACTAAAGTCTTCTCATTATGTCAGAGGTATTTCTGCCATGCCCTGATGTATGATTAAACTTATATTTTTTAATATATGTTTAATTATCTATCCATCTAGCATTTTAAAAATTGCCTAAAGTATTTACTATCATACCTTTAAGAGATTTCATGCAAATTTTTAGTTTGTATTTTGTTGTAACAGACCAAGTGCCTCCCTCCAGAACAACCATAAGAATTTGGAACACTGCTGGGAGGCGTTATAACAGAAGATGGAAAGTGCAACACAGAAATCTGAAGGCAAATTGGCATGGTGAAGGAAGCATTTCAGAAGTTGAGTAAAGTATTAAGAAACAGGACAATTTCGCTAGAAACTAGGAAGAGAGTACTGGATTGCTACGTGCTATGGCAGTGAATGCTGGACAATACCATCAAAGATGAAGGAAAAACTTGAAGCAACTGAAATGTGGTTCTACAGAAGGATGCTGCAAATATCATGGCTTGAGCATGTGAGCAATGATGAGGTCTTGGAAATGATGGAAACAAAAAGGAAATTAATACTGAGTATCAGGAAGAGACAGCTGAAGTTCCTGGGACACGCAGTGAGGAAGGAGGGCTTGGAGAATCTGATACTAACAAAGGGAAAAAGATACAGGGGAAAGCAATGGATAACATATTTGAAGGACTTAATCGGGTGGATGGTGGAATGAGGATTGCATGGTGTAACAGGGGAAGGCGTGCTCAGAGCCACCAGGGATAGGGAAACGTGGAAGGCCATGATCGCCTACGTCCTGAAGAGACAAGGCACATAGAAGAGGAAGAAGAACAACAACAATAAGAAAAAAGACACGCAAAAAACTTTTGCATAAGAGAATAAAATAAAGACAAAATGATATTATAATAATAAGTTGCAAAGAAAATTACTTTTCAGATGATGCACACAAGAAGACATTTATAAGTGTAGTGAAGAATGGTGAAGCTATTTTATATGTGGAGGTTTTTCTGTTTTTAATTGGAAACTGAACCATCATAAAAAAAGGTTAAATACATTTGTATATCTTTGAACAGATAAGTCTTTGCAATAAAATAAATTTAAAAAAGTTGTTATACCCAGTTATATACATGTGTGCATGAAACTCTTTATATTAAGTCTAAGCAGCCTACCCTCTGTAAGCAGAAAGAACAGCTGTCATGTCCATGCAATCTGCCTGTGATTTCTTTGATAATATGTTCTTTTTGTTTTGTTTTGTTTTTTTTGTTTTGTTTTTTTGTTATCCTTACTCTTCCTCCCACTTTGTCTTAATATATTTATATATACTATTATTTACTTTTAAAATGTCTGTCTTTAGAGCCATAAATAAGTTTTTACTGTTCGAAAACTAGGACCTCATTACTCATTCTTCCAAATGATTCATCTTCTCAAAAGCTGAAATTCAAACCAGGGACTGAAATAGAATCATCACATCCACAATCTAGATTCAGAATGTGGCTGAACCCAGGCCATGAGATTAAAGATCTTTTGAGCTATTATTGGAATTGACCATGACTATGTTCCAGATTCAAATCAATGAATAAAAATAATTTTTCTCTCCTAAATCTATCATGCTTATCTATAAGTCTGTAGAGTCCACTAAAATAACTAAGAAAATATTAAACATATATCACATGATAAAACTAATCATAAACTTATTAATGAGAAGTATTTTCAGCCAACAATACTGACATAAATATTAACACATGCCTACAAAATATTTATAAACCAACAGCACACAATAAAGTGTTTACATCATAAGACACTAATTAAACTGTATAATACAAAACCAACGAATACAAAAATGTTTTATTAGCCCTAATAATTTAGATACATATTGCCAAAATATCACATTGACATAATAGTAGATATACTATGTGGTATTTTAGGGCTATTTATGAATAAATAAAATAATATAATTCTGGAGATGACGTCTTAAAAAAAAGGTATATCACAAAGTCCAACCCCAAGAAACACACTAAAAATGATACATCACTCTAGCTACTGATATTCAAGATCCTGCTTATGTCTAAAAAGTTACACTAAACTCAACACTGACCAAACTACAAAGAGACCGCCTCAGACTATGGTGCTATCATCCACAGTAAGAATAAAATTCTATCTATCTTCTTTCTCAATGTTACTACTGCACACACATACACATAATGAGTTTTTCACACAAACACACATGTAACCATATTTCACTGTTCTTGCATATGTATGCAATACAGCTTATAATTTATCCAAGAATTTTACTAACAACCAAAAAGAAAGAACATTATTTGTTCAATACATTCGGAAGACATCTTGTATTCTTGCTTTTATATAGAATTAATGTTGTTTGTTCATACTTTATTATCTTTTCATTCTGAATTTCATTGTTTCAATGAAAGTCATGGGATTGTTATGTGACCTATACCATCAAAAATGATAGAAAAATATATATTAATGTACCCACTATTGAGTATCTTACATTAAGACATAAAAAAAAAACAAATAATCAAAACCCCAGAACATAACAGGAGGGACATATATATAACAGTTTTTATTATGATAGACAGGATATATATATATATTATTCACTACTCAATGACATAATTATTGCAAAAACATAATATGATAAGGCACTATTAAAGAGTAAACCTGCAGCAAAAGCTTTCATAAATGGTAATAAAAAGAATGAACTGAGCCAATCCTGCCTCAAAACTGTCTCCCTCTCCATGAGTGTGACAGGAGGGATACATATATTAGCGTTGTTTTTTTTTTTCCTTTTCAGACATTATGTCATTGTATGTAAGGTAGAAGGAATTTATTTTTCATATCTTTATTTTTTTTTATAATCATATCGCCCCAAGCAAGGCAGTTTACTGCTACTGTTGTGCAGGGGGTTACATAAGAATAAAGTTATGAAAAAGAGTGACAGGTTATAGGGGATGTCAGGAAGTGGGTAAGAGAAGGATAAAAATACTGATGAGAGTGGAGTGGACGGAAGAAGAAGCATGAGAGAGAGGATGCAGGTTAGCGAGATAGGAGATGACTATTGACTTTACATTTAAATTCTTGGAGATTGTAGCTGTTGGGGAAGCAAGTAAACAGAAAGGAATTCCACAGGCAGGACGTGCAAGAAAAAAGCTGCTAGAGTAGAATGTGCGTTTACAACATTTGGAAACACATTTTAGAACTCATTCTATATAAATAGTTGAGCAAAAAAAACAAAACACACATGGCTTAAAGATTGTGTTTAAGCATGAAACTGTCATCACATGAAACAGACTGACTCCAGTATCCACTGAGATGTATATATGAGTCAATTCCATTTAGTATCTTTTTGTTTTTGATTATCTTTCCATCACTATTGTTAGTAAATATCCTGCATTCTGATAAGATCTGCCAAGAAAGGTGAAATGCTGTAAGAACCTAAACACAAATTTACTGTGAATGATCCAGCGATTAAAGCACTCTTTATACATTTTCATTTTAGTGAATTAATTTCTCTTTGAATTAGAGCAGGACACGGAAAGAAAACTACAAGACTTCCTTCAGAAAGTAACTGAAGAAAGTGGAAAGAAAAGACGACAAATAAACTACAAGAAAACTGAATGACTTGTCATCAGCAAAAAAAGAAGTACAAAATTCTAGCTACAAGTGGGGGATACTAAAATCAAGCAGGTGCAGAAATTTAAATACCTAGGAAGCGTTCTAACGGAAGATGGAAAGTGTGACACTGAGATTCGAAGGTGAACTGACATAGCCAAGGACACATTTCGGAAGCTGAGTAGAGTATTGAGAGACAGAAAAATTATGCTAGAAACAAAGAAAAGATTACTGTCTGATGTCTGTTTTTAAGTATGGCAGTGAATGCTGAGCAATCTTATCAAAAATGAAGGAAAAACTTGAAGCAACTGAAATGTGGTTCTACAGAAGGATGCTGTGGATATCAGGGATCAAGCATGTAAGCAATGATGAGGTTTTGGAAAAGATGGAAATGAAAAGGAAACTAATACTGACCATCAAGAAAAGACAGCTAAAGTTCCTGGGATATGTAATGAGGAAGGAGGGCTTAGAGAATCTGATACTTATAGGTCAGACAGAAGGAAAAAGAGAGAGAAAAAAGCAGCATATCACATACTTGATGGACCTGAGCAAGTGGATGGCAGAGTGGGGTTTGGGTGAAGTAACAAGAGAAAGCATGCTATGAGCCACCAGGAATAGGGAGATGGGGAGGGCCATGATTGCCTAAATTCTGAAGGGACACAGCATATAGGAGAAGAAAAAGTATTTTTTAAATTAAATTGTCAGATGAGGCTGGTCTTCCAACGAAAAGAAAGAGTTTCTTTATCTAGCTTTCTGTCAGCATTAATTAGCCTCACAAAGATCAGATGCTCAAGAAGATAGACTCTACATGAAAAAACAAACACCAGCATTTTATGACATGTGGTCTGCAATCAAACTCATTAATGAACTTCAGATTATTTTCCTTATCCCTTTCAATCACCATTGCCCATCTGATTTTGTCATACTTATTTGTTTATATTTCCGATATGAGGTATTGTAATTATTTACCTTATTTACATTGCTCAGACTTTTGTCCTCATCTTGGTTACCATATTCACAATGTTTTAGCCATTGTACACTCCAGCCTTCTTCATGTGATTAGAATTTCAAACCAAATCTTTATTTCATCCACTGGGATAGATGTTCTAGTTCTGCATGCCATGCCTCTTCCTAATGTCTTAGTATCAGTTATCTCCCTTTAACACTATATTTTACTTTAGTCAACACATTATAAAAATGCCCATCAATATTCATAAGTTAAACTGAAAAATTTTAGATATTAAAAAAAAAATATCATTTTCATACTTCAAGAGAATTTTTTATGTGAAGTATAATCTTATGGTATAAAATGTTGAAATCATGGAAATTAGCCTGCCACCAGATTCCGTACCTTGCCGTAGTGTATTCTCTTTACAATAAACCTCTCTTTTTTCATCTATACACATATTACTTTTCTTTGACTCAAGTTTGTTTGTAACCTATTTAAAGAATACAACAGGAATGGTGAGATTTGGAAAAAACTGGGTGCAGATATATATTTTGGTAATATTTGATGCCATCACTCTTGAGGATTCACATTCTGAATTATTTTCTCCTTTGATGAATATGGCATTTTTTAGGTCAGAACTGTGGCCAAATTTATTTCTGTGTATGACTCATGCATTTGTTTAATTGTTATTCATGAGGTCCCTTTTGTGTTCATAAATACATTTTTAAAATTTTTGATAATGGATATCTTTATGTAACCATCTCTGTAACCTTTCTGAAGATGGCTCATGTGAGCTGAAAGCTTAGAACCAGCATAATAAAAATATCCTAATGTTGGACAATTTTTGTCTTTATTTTCACCTGAAATTAAAGTCAAAATACAATGTTTAGAACGGCCCATGATTAAACATAATAATAAACATAATAGATATTCATTGTCTGTTATATTTAACAGTATATGTTTAGAAAATTATCTGTTGCCTCAATACACTAAAAATATATATATATATATATAGTCATAATTAAATTTAACCAGTACACATTTGTATTAAAAAGTGTTCAATA
Source organism: Ascarosepion bandense (assembly GCA_037127315.1). Classification (NCBI taxonomy): domain Eukaryota; kingdom Metazoa; phylum Mollusca; class Cephalopoda; order Sepiida; family Sepiidae; genus Ascarosepion; species Ascarosepion bandense. The sequence goes on along the minus strand of JBBBDQ010001839.1, from coordinate 2,943,361 downwards.
CAATTATATTGTAAAACTTTTGTGGAAATAAATCTTTTCTAAATGAATATATATATATGTGTGTGTGTGTTCAGTTGAACTGATGTGAGTTTGTGACTCTGGGTTTCCCACTTTTGCAATCGTCAGATAAACTAATTAATTTTTTAAAAATTTCAATATATATGGGGTTGCGTATATTTTGGAAGTGGGAAGAAAAAATTGTCATCGTGACGCCACTCATACTAATTCAAAATGCATACATGCTTGTACACCCATTGTTGTATGCAGAAACATGAAATAATTTTCAAATGTAGACACGAAAATAAATACCAATTATACCAAACGGTTAAAAAAAATACAAAATAAATAAATAAATAAAAAATACAAAAATAAATACACAATTATACCAAACGGTTAAAAAAAACAAAAACAGTGACCCTATAAACTTGAAAAGAGAGACTGCTGATACTATAACCCTATCAACTTTTCTCTAGTTCAAACTACCATCATAATAATTGCATTTATTGTTATTATCATTCCACCATCATTACTAATCACTACTACCGTTTTGCAATAACTATTTGCTACCACAATTATTATCATCAACCCCCACCTCAACCATTATCACCATCTCAATTACTGTTGCCGTATTAGTCCACAATCATTATTAATGTAAATTACTCCTCTCTCCCACAGCAAAATTAATACCATTGTATAAACACTAACAAGTATTACAAATTGGAATTTCTACCATTTAAATATGTACAACCACCATTTAAAATTAATAAGTACACCCACCATTTAAAGTTAATACCATCGCATAAATACTAACTATTACAAAGTGAAATTTCTACCATTTAAATATGTACAACCACCATTTAAAGTTAATACCATTGCATAAATACTAACAAGTATTACAAATTGGAATTTCTACCATTTAAATATGTACAACCACCATTTAAAATTAATATGTACAACCACCATTTAAAGTTAATACCATCGCATAAATACTAACAAGTATTACAAATTGGAATTTCTACCATTTAAATATGTACAACCACCATTTAAAATTAATATGTACACCCCCCATTTAAAGTTAATACCATTGCATAAATACTAACAAGTATTACAAATTAGAATTTCTACCATTTAAATATGTACAACCACCATTTAAAATTAATATGTACAACCACCATTTAAAGTTAATACCATCGCATAAACACTAACAGGTATTACAAATTAGAATTTCTACCATTTAAATATGTACAACCACCATTTAAAATTAATATGTACAACCATCATTTAAAGTTAATACCATCGCATAAACACTAACAAGTATTACAAATTAGAATTTCTACCATTTAAATATGTACAACCACCATTTAAAATTAATATGTACAACCACCATTTAAAGTTAATACCATCGCATAAATACTAACAAGTATTACAAATTGGAATTTCTACCATTTAAATATGTACAACCACCATTTAAAATTAATATGTACAACCACCATTTAAAGTTAATACCATCGCATAAATACTAACAAGTATTACAAATTAGAATTTCTACCATTTAAATATGTACAACCACCATTTAAAATTAATATGTACAACCACCATTTAAAGTTAATACCATCGCATAAATACTAACAAGTATTACAAATTGGAATTTCTACCATTTAAATATGTACAACCACCATTTAAAATTAATATGTACAACCACCATTTAAAGTTAATACCATCGCATAAACACTAACAAGCATTACAAATTGGAATTTTTACTATTTAAATATGTACAACCACCAAAAACAAGCAAATAACTTTAAAATAAATAATAACAAAACATCCTTAAAAAATTAAAAATAATAGCAATTTTTATCTATCATAGTTTCACACAGGCTCCCTCATATGTGTATATACGTGCATGCATGAAAATATTATTCAGTGAACAAAAATAGACAAACCATCTGCACATTGACATCGCTACAATTAAAGTTGGTAGATACACGATTTGAATACACCAATCAAATGCGTACGTATGTACACAGCAGCATATATATATGCCAAGTCCCATAATGTTCACATATAGTTATGTTTGTGTGAGCCCTGGTGGGGAGCATGTGTGTGTGTGTCTGCATATGACAATGGGTGTATGAGCATATATGTATGTTTAAGTTAGTAATGAGTGGTGTCATGACAACAATTTTTCCTCCCACTTCCATAAAAATACCAAAATACATGCAACCCCACATATATCCAAGGCTTACAGCCTATCACGTTGAATACACCGGTTCTCGCTCGATCACTGAAGTTAAGCAACATTGAGCCTGATCAGTACTTAGATGGGTGACTGCTTGGGAATACCAGGTGCTGTAAGCGTTTAGTGATGGATGTGCATTGTGATGTAGTGGATATCGGCTCAGAAAGAGAAATTGGTGAGCCGAGTTCAAATTCCAGCTGAATACCCTGCATTCACTTAAGCACTGGTACCCTTGGGAAAGGTATTAATTCGTCCCTTCCCTCCAGTTATGGGTTAAATAACAAGGGTAGGACTTGGGGACTCTGCCCTTAAAACAAATCCCAATGAATCTTGATACTCAAAAAGAAAGAAGTATTACTAGACACAAAACTTATAAAAACAACAATAAATTGTTGAAAGAAAAAGGTATTACCAGCAATAAATAAATAAAATTTAGTTGGCAATAAACGACCCGCCGAGGTTGATATGCCATAAAACCAAAACAACCAAAACCAAAACATATATCCAATTTTTTTAAAATTAATAGAGAGAGAAAGGGGGGAACAGATGCTAGGGAGTGACTGGCACAGAGAGAGCGGCGAGACACAAGGCGCTCGCAAAATGACATTGATTTATATGACAGCAAATGAACACAACCCAGGTGAGAAATCTGTCTTGCCAAGGGAAGAGAACTCTTTCTTTCTTTCTTGTTTGTTTTTTTTTCTCTTTCTCTTTCTCCTCAGAGAAGTGATGAAAACCGACTCAGGTTAACTTATCGGTTAGCTTCAAAAAGGATCACCCATGTGATGAGAGGAATTATAATTAATGCTGACATGTGAATGTACAAAAACAACAAACTTTGTCTGCAAGACTCCGAGCCACCAGACATCAATGAGAAATCATAACAGATGATTCAAACCAGATACATGAAATTGACATTAGACTTTTGCGAAAAAATACCCCTATTCTCAGCCAGCCCGCCTTGCGCCAGATTGAATGATTTTTAACAAAAAGACAGTGCGGATTTGAAAAAAGGAGAGATCCGCTTGAGACACAGTGGAGAAAAGGTTCAGCCCGATGAAGACATAAAAATCCTCTCCCCCATGCTAACAGACATGCCCACCGTTGCTAAGAAGAGAGAAAAGGAAAGGGTAGCATAAGGAGACAGTGACTGTCTTACTTCTAATAACGGCTAAACATAGTAGCAGGTAGTAATTTGTGGACATTGAGAAAAAGTTGTATTGTGTTTTTTTATTTTTTATTTATTCCTTTTTTTCTCTCCCTGTTGCTGTACAAAGAATCTAAATCTTATCTTATTTATAAATAGAACTTTGTGTGTGTGTGTCTGTGTGTCTGTGTGTGTCCATTATCTATATATTCCAAAACGGCTGAACTGATTTTCTTGAAAACTTACACAGTTGTATGATAAGCATCTGCGAGTGTTCTTAGCTAGGCTTTGTGTTGAGGTACCCCCTATAAATATCGAAAATTGATAATCGAAAAAATCGGGTTTTGCTCTAAGTAGTTGTAGTTCTTAGTCTCAGCCATGATACCATTTACTCAGAGGACTTATTTAGCCTTCAAAATTCTGTTTACGACGAAAAAAACTCATTTGATATTGATACCAGGAAATCAAAATTTGACTTACATTCATTGATTTTTCTTTCAGTCTACGGTTTCGCTTTAACTGGAAACAACTATTGCTTTTTAGTCTTTCGTGCCAACGTCCAAAGAGTCTGAGCTCCAGGACCATGGATTAGTTTGAAAGCTTTCATTACATCTGAGCAATGCCGGGCTGTACTGCTAGTTTCAAATAAAATCATTAGTTCACATAGACTGGTTTTTGCTGCTGTCTCTATATTTTTCTTTTTTGTTGTTGTCTGTTTTTCCCGATTCCTGAATTGTGCATCCACCCCACTTCTTCATTTGCAGTAGCCACTGAATATGACCCATGTTGACTCTCCTCCAAGTCCTCAATTCACCTTGAGATCAGAAATCACAACGTGGCAAGGGGAGTGAGGGATTCTTCAACAGGTCATCAATACCTTCGATCACACAGGGACAAAACAGCAGGCGACCAGCTGCAGTTAACTTATGCCCAGTTTACGCATGCAACACACATCTACACAAGCCTGAGACTTGGGGGTGGGGGCTGCGGAGATCATATATATATATATATATATATAATAATAATGATAATAAAACCGACTCTGTCCGTATTCTACTCTTAAAATATTACACAAGAATCTTTTAAAGACTATAAATAAGCAACAGAATCTAACTCCGTTACCGTCCTCGGCTATAGAGCTTTGGACAAAGAGGGGACAAAAAAAGAAAACTGCGTAGGACCGACTATGCATACGGTTCTTCACAGTAAAGAAAAAAACCCTCTAACGGGTCTTGGCGATCTTGCGATTTTTTTCGCGTGTATATATATATATATAGTCTCACTTTTTCAACTGACCTGAAAACTCTAACTACATCTACTGCTAGGATAGTTGGGTCACTGTATTGTGCCAGAAAGTTTCTTCTCATCAGGATCCATCTTGCACATTATAAATCTACCATTCGTCCATGCATTGAATAATCTTGTCATATCTGGTCGGGTGTTCCTGCCATTCATCTCAAGTTTCTCAACAAAATTCAAAGAATGATCTGCAATGTAATTGATCCCAAGTTGGCATCTCAGTTACTTTTTTGCCAATGTAACATGGCTTCCCTCTGTCTTTTCTAGATTTATTTTCATGGCAACTGCTCTGCTCTGGTTCCTTGGCATGCTACTAGATTGGCATCCAGGTCTAACCCTTTTATCGTTGAAATAGTTAGATGTCACTGGCACTTCTACTCAAACAGTTTTGTTTCTCTCACTTCCTGCCCATGGAACTCCCTTCCATTTACTTGCTTCCCTGATAGCTAAAATCTCCAAAAATTTAAATGCAATGTCAATTGCAATCTTCTATCTTCTTGAATCATGTTCAGTATTTATAACTTTTCTCAATGTCTCCTTTACCCAGTCTTTTCTCTCACTGTAACCCCCTGTGTACTAGTGGCAGTCCCACCTTAATTGATATGAAATGATTAAAATATATATATATATATATATATATATCCAGGTGAAGAGAACCAATAGTTTTAGAGTTCCAATTTACATTTACTTTTTTAAAAAGTGCTCAATACAACATATATTGTAGAGCATAGTATAATTATGATTAAATTTGTTTTTTATTTAAAACTAATTTAGTTTACATTGCAAAACAGAAATTTTTATGTTTTGAGATTTTACCTCATCATCAGGCAATGTTGATTCATTGTTGTGAAATTGATTTACATTTGAATGTAGAAAACAATATGCTTGTTATTTAAATAGTTATTATGAATAGGGAAAGACAGAAAAATGTATGTATGTATGTGTTTAGGTCAACTAATCAGAATGAAACCGGGGAGCCGAGTTCGAATTCCTGTTGAATCCATTGTATTCACTTACGCGCAAATACCCTTGGGAAAGGTATTAATCCGTCTCTTCCTTCCAGTTATGGGTTAAATAACAGGACAGATTGGGTTCTATAGCCTTGGTTAGCAACCAGTCTACCGCAGAAAGCAATGACAACCTGCTGCGGGATAATCTTCTGCCCAGTCAGTCATGTCTCTTGCGAGACATGATTGCCCAAGCGTGTATCACGTATGGCACTTAACTGACTGAATCAGAATGAAGTTCAACTTTTAAATTTGAAAATACATGTTATATGTTTGAGGAATACAGAGTTAATCTTTCAAACTTAACAGGAAAGTGTCAATCTATTGAATTACTGTCTATACTGCTTTTTTATCTGGTGTGGTGTATCCATTATTGTTACAAGATTATTGTCTTAGCTTTCTCTGTATCCTAGCATTTTTTAGAAACAAAATAGAAAGAAAACATTTTAAATTTTTGATCTGACTTAAAAGGACTTTTGAGTATGATTATACTATTATTTTTCAGTTCAGAGTGCAGTTTTTTCCCAATTTTTCATAAACGCTTACATAATACAAAACAAATTATCAAATATATGTAAATTAATGGATATTCTTTTATGAATAATTTTTTATCCATATTCTAAGGTGAAAATTTTACAATTTTTACATTTATTTCATTATGTTTATTTAATAGATTTTTATTCTTAAGAAATTTAATAATATGTAGTTTTTCATATAAACACAAGGGGCATGGGTCGTTTAAAGACTTACATATTCTCAAAAATTAGAAATTTCCATATCACAATATAAATTGAATTTGTTTTAAATAAAAAACAAATTTACTTATAATTATATATATATATATATATATATATATATATATATATATATATATATTATAAGGAAGTGAAAGAACAGGTAGATTAAAACCCACTGTTAATGCATTTCCTTTTATAAAGAGTGTTCAATACAAAGTAGAGCTCAATATTTAATTTTGTTATTACAATCATTTACAAAAGCACAACACAAAAATTTTAATGTTTCAGAACAATACTGTTCTTCTTCAGGTGATATTTTAAAATAAATGGTGAAAATGGGACAGCTAGCTAATCTCCATTGCAGACGATTGCTTGGGAAACACTTGCATTTGTTCAACATCCATAGAGCCCACCTGTGGTTTATTCTGCAACTATGCTGAGTGGACTTTAGTTACAGTTTCTGGTAGAGAGCGCATTATCTAGAATGAACAACAGTCAGAAGAAAGCCAGGACACACACATCCTCAATCATGATGACTTGTGACTTCGAGCTAGCACAACAATTGACGACTCCTCAAAGTGAGCCACCTACCCAGTATATATATATATATATATATATATATATATAGCTCAGAGGTAGAATCACCAACTGATGTAAAATCAGTCAGGTTTCAATCCTGGCTAGAAGCAATCAGATGTCTAACCATACTGATGAGCTTTGATACCACGAAACAGATCTGTCTGCAGGTGATATATATATATATATATATATATATATATATATATATATATATATTATAAACAGAACCAAATAAATAAATAAAAAATAACAAGAAAAATAACCTACCTAAATTAAGCAAAAATGTGAAAATGTTAAAATAGAAAATCCGAAAAGCCATGTAAATGGTGCTTGAGATAGCCAAAGTGGTCAGACATTTTCAAAGCAAAACTTCCATAGAAAAATTACAAGAATTAGTCAGCCAATTGCTATAATAAAGTTAAGAGGTTTTCAGCTATTTTCAAGAACCAGTCTTCACCACCAAGAAATGAGTAATACTAAGGCAAAACAAAAATTGCAGACAAAAAAGAAATGATAATTTATCGAGGTCAAGCATTTCTTGATGTTACTAACACAACCAAACTGACCAACAGTCTTGGAATAGTACTTTTTTTCTAACTGGTGCTACACATGAAAATTTCAAGGTTTTCCTATTTTCATTTTCTTATGTATCAGAACATGAGTGCTGAATAAGCGCCTTGCGAATTCCATGTCTATAAAATACTGATAGAAATTCTCCAATTACATTATTAATTATTAGTGTTTAATAACTTTAACCAAATATTGCAATCACAAATATGAAGACATTGGGCACTTTGATGTGGTACAATCATTAGCAAGCTTGTCTCACTAGAACAATTACCACTCAGTAGTGAGTTCGATACTCACTGACTGCTCCAAATTTTTGGTCATGTACCACATCTAAGCTACGCATAGAAAAATCACCAGGACTCCTTGATGTAGTGCAATAGTAAGCAAGCTTATCGCACTAGAATAATTACAAGTGAGTAACGAATTTGATACCCACTGGGTGCTCCATACTTTCATGCTTTGCCACATCCAAACTACATTTAGAAAATCACCATAAGTATGAACGCATGTCATTATTTAAAGAAGGTACAAATGAAAATATTTAAAATTGACAAGTTTTTCAACTTCACCAAAGCAAATGATTAAGCACACGAGAGAGTTACCATCTCCTCTTTCTTGCATTGAAACAATACAGCGTCCCTGATGTCTTTTCTATCTTTTCTCATGATCAAAACAGAATAGACCATTATTTATGAGGTATTGGCAGAGTGTAACATACGTACTAAAGAAGAAGAAAGAAGAGACAAGCAGAAATATAATGAGAATTTTAGTTTAGATTAAATTTGACTCTTGCATACTGGTGTCTAACGTTCAACCTTAGTCAGTTATGCTTTTGCAATAACACTTTAGGTAAAAACATGAATCCATCTTGTCTCCCACCACCAACTAGCTATGGATTAAAACAGGGCCAGAACATTGATTTCATGAACCCCCCCCCCAACCTATTATATGATACCCCTCCCCAAATATATGATAGGCAATATTTATATCAAGTACAAAATTTATTGTCACCTAATTACATCCAATAATAGTAAATCCACTGCTAGGAAGGTTGGGTCACTGTGTTGGGCCAGGATGATTTTTCCGCCTGAATCTATCTTGCACATATACAAATCAACTATCCGTCCATGCATAGAATACTGCTGTCATATATGGTCAGGTCCCCCCACTGTTCATCTCAGTGTTCTTGGAGAATCAAAGAAGAATCAAAGGAAAATCAATAATATGATAGTACCAACTTGGCAGCTTGACTCCAGCCGCTTTCTCACCAATGGGATGTGGCCTCCCTCTGTCTGTTCTATAAATATTTTCATGGCTTCTGCTCTGATGAACTTAAGTCACTGGTGCCCCTGCCATAGGAGTTTACTCATGCCACCAGGCTGGCAACTGGGTCCTACCAATTCACAGTTAGATCAACCAAATGCAGGTGACAATTCTACTGCAGCAGATTCTTTTCTCGCATTTCCCACCTGTGGAATTCTCTTCCATATTCTTGCTTTCTTAACGGCTACAACCTCCAGGAATTTAAATGCAATGTCAATACCTATCTCTTAACCACTTGAATCTAGTTCTTTCTACATCACCCTGTATATCTTTTCCTTTCTCTCTACCTTTCCAACTGTCATCACACCTGTATTCCCATCCTTCTCTTGCTCCTTTCTCTGACACCCACTGTAACTGGTTCGTTTTTATCTTTACTCTCCTCCTATATAATCTTCAACTCTTATGTAGCCCCCTGCATATCAGTGGCATTACCGCCTTGCATGGGGTGAAATGATTAAAAAAAAATGCAATACAGGTGATCAGTTCAATTAGAAAATTTCAAAATAGAAGTAATGTATCTAAATACAAATTACTGATATGTCGTAATAGATCATTCCATCTTAAAGGAATCAACAGTGATTTGTGTCAATTTTTCACGTGAACTTGAAATTTTTCTTGTTAAAAAACTGAAGAATTTTAATGCCTTCAATATTCAGGATAAAAATTAATGAATTTTAAATTGTGTTTTTTTTTTAGACTTAACAGGAGTAGAACAAATTCATTGATTTGGATTGAAAAAAAAAAGGCCTCCAAACGACACCAAAATCTGTTAAAAATTGTCATCAGTTGTGGTGAATTTAATTTTTAATGAAAATATCTGTAGGTATGGCTTGAGCAAGTGGATGACAGAGCGGAGTTTGGGAAAGATATCAAGAGGAAATATGTTAAGACCAACAAGGAATACGGACAAGTGAAAGTCTATGATCGCCTACATCTTGAAAGGACACAGTAAATAAAGAAAAAGAAAAAAGCAAATGAAGATAAGATAGTAAGGGTCACAAAGCACTGCTCGGGGACACTCAATCAGGCTTAGGCCCCTCCCAGGTTGTAGGGTTCAGGGGTAGCATGCATCAAACCTAGATTAAATTGCAGGATTTGGTCAGGTGGCAGCAAATCTAAGAAAAGGATAGTCCCATTATCATTAAATGGATGCTCCCTTGTATTCTCATTTAATTCATGTTTCCTACTCAAGAATTCTCACCCCTTATGTACCCTCTTTTCCTTCTTCTTCTTCTTTACATAAATAAAGCCTGTTGAGGGTAAGTGTTCTCTCCCCAAGGAAGACTTGTAAGGTAATTTATTTTCTGTTTTTGAAAATGAGTGTTCTTTAAAAGCTATCATGTGACACACACAACAGGACTTCACATGTGCGTCTGTTTATTTTTAAAAAACCTTTAAATCTTTTAAAAGATTTTAAAGAACGCTCCTTTGCAAAAGCACAAAATAAATTTACAGTCAAAACATGAGGATAAAATAAGAACACTGGAAAAATAACATCCTTAAAAATAGCCCGGGAAATGGCTGAAAGCACTTGGAAAGTCAATAATTATGGAACATTTTTACATTCCTTATCTCCAGCAAAAAGTAAATCAAATATTAATAAAAAAGATAAAATATATCTGCAATGTTCTTTCAATGACTTAATATAAAAACAACTATTCCTTTTTTCTTAACCATTTCACTCCAAGCAAGGCAATAAAGCCACTGCTCACATCTTCTATACAAATGCCATACAACCCTCTCCTTCTGGCCCTTTATCTGTCTCATGTGTATAGCTCTCGAAAATGATGTGGACATTCCACACTATTTCTAAGAAAGGTTTAGGAAGGAAAGACCTCACGAATACTAGAAAGAGAAATAACAGTTACTGGACTTGAAAAAACTTTTTTCCTGAAAAAAATGTTTCAAGAAAAAGATTTTATAAATTACAACTGAAAAGAAAGCCCCCAATCAATATTGGAAAGAGCAATAACAGCTACTGGACTTGAGAAACCTTGAGGGGGAAAAACTTTCTCTTCACCTGGCTGTCTGTTTCTTTGTGGCCAAAATGGCATAGGCATACTGAGCTAAATGGTGGCTCTCTCTACACTGAAGGATGCAATTTTGATTCTTACCAAAGAGAGAAAATCTTTATTTAATAAGATTTCACAAAATCTCAGACCAGTGGATAAATATAAATAAATATACTTGAGTGCCTACTCAAATATGAGTATCTATTAATAATGACATTTAAAGTGTTGAAAATCTTTGGATTAATAAAAAAATCTATTCTTATATATATATATATATATATATATATATATTAAATGCGACTGATAAATTGTTATCTAAATTACTCAAAAATGGAAACAACACTAATATCTCATTTTAAGTGATAAATTTACAAAAATTATACAAAAATATCTTGAAATACTAAGGAGTAAACTTATTCAATAAAATTGTCATTGGCTTCAACCACCACCTACAGACGACTTTTGAATCTCCTGAAACTCTTCTGGACTGTCTCCTTGTTTAAATTGGTGAATGCTGCCATGATCCTTGCCTTCAGTTTATCTTTGGTGATACAAGAAGTTTTGTTGGTCTCTCACTCAACTGCACCTTGCACATGATAATCAAGAGGGTTGCAGTCTGGGGAGTTAGATGGTCAGATGTAAGAGGGATGTGGCCCCAGAAATTGTTTGACAGCAATGACTGGATTCTCCTGCTTGTGTTGCATCTTGCAGAGTCTTGTTGCCAGACATAGGGTCTTCCAGCAGTCACCTTCTTGACCCAGGGCAGCACTACCATTTCAAGGCACTTGATGTAGGCCTCCACATTTAGTCTGAGACCCTCATCAACAAATTAGGGAGTTATTTGCTTATCAAAACAATCAGAATGAGTTTTTCAATTTGCCGTACCTTCGTAATCACCATTAGACTCATCTGACTCTTTCTTAATCCTGTCTTAAAATCAACACCCAAACACTCTGAAATGTGTTTTATATACATATGTATGTATATATATACATATGTATGTGTATGTATATGAAATGCACCCCAAAATTTGAAAATATATTTTTGACAGACCATGAATATAACTCTTCAGAAATGAATCGAGTTCTTTCGGTGACTGGCGTGTGTATGCACTGCTTATATATACAACACATTAAAATTTCCTTTCTCTGATTCCATGCGCCTATTGCTTAGTGGGTAGCGACTCCGACTGACACCAAATTGATCAAGAAGCAAGTGAATGTGTCTAGCCACACTGATGAGTTGTGATACAGCAAAATAGGCTTGTATGGGGATGACTTATATATATATATATAAATCTAAACTTATTTGTAAATGGAACTTTGTCTGTGTGTGTATGTGTTTCTGTGCATGTGTGTCCGTTACCTATAGACTCCGAAATGGCTGAGCAATTTTCTTGAAAATTTACACATTTGTACTATAAGCGTCTGCGAGTGTTCTTAGCTAGGTTTTGTGTCGAGGTACCCTCGATAAATATCAAAAATCGATAATCGAAAAAATTGGGTTATAGAAGGAGTGGTCCGATTTTAATCAAATTTGATACACTCATAGACAAAGACATAAGAAATGATATTCAGAAGTTCCAAGGTTGCAGTTCTTACAATAGTGCAGAAATTCGATAATATATATATATATATATATATATATATATATATATATATATATATGAAAGGAAAGATGTTTGTGTGTGTGTCTGTTTATCTGCCTGTATGCCTGTATTTTTTTCAGCTCTTTTATTTTAGTTTTTGCTTCGGGTTTTGCTCTAAGTAGTTGTAGTTCTTAGTCTCAGCCATGATACCATTTACTCAGAGGACTTATTTAGCCTTCAAAATTCAGTTTACAACGAAAAAAGTTTATTTGATATCGATACCAGGAAATCAAAATTTTACTTACATCCATTCATTTTTCTTTCAGTCTACAGTTTCGCTTTAACTGGAAACAACTACTGCTTTTTAGTCTTCCGTGCCAATGTCCAAAGAGTCTGAGCTCCAGGACCATGGATTAGTTTTAAAGCTGAACAACGCCGGGCTATACTGCTAGTATATATATGGTAGCTCGACTCAAACAACAGAATGTGGCTTCCCTCTGTCTTTTCTACAAATATTTTCAGGGTTTCTGCTCTTATGAGCTTAGATCCCTGGTGCCCCCTCTACAAGAATTTACTCAAGCAACCAAACTGGCAACAAGGTCCTCTCTTTTACAGTCAAAACAACCAAATGCAACTGCCACTTCTACACTATCAGCTTCTTTTCTTGCATGTTCCACCGGTGGAACTCCCTGCCATATACTTGCTTCTCTGATGGCTACAATCTTCAAGAGTTTGAATGCAACATCAATTGCCATCTCTTATTCCCTTGACTCCGGTCCTTTCCCCAACACCCTTTGTATCATGTTCTTCTACCTTTCTACTCTGCTCTCACGCAGTTCTCTTCACACCAGTTTTCCCATTCTTCTCTTACCCATTCTCTGACACTCCCTCGAACTGGTTCCCCTTCAGTTCCTCTTTCTCTTCACTCTCCTGCTATGTAACTTTTCACTCTCCTCCTATGTAGCCCTTGTGAACCAGTGATAGTACTCTACATTAATCCTATTAACGCTCTATCTCTATGTCGAGCACTTTACAACAAAAAACCAGCTTGCCAAAATATCTTTTATCAGTAAACCACTGAAAAAAAAAACAACAATCTTGCCACTAAGATAAATAATATATAAGATATTTAGATATTTCTCTGGATAATATTCATTGAACCCTCTATGCAGATCTATCTCTTAATATTTCATATTAAATAGATCTTTTGGATTATCCTCTTCGTTTACAGTCTTGGCATCATTATCTGTTTGTATATTTTGTTAAAAACAACCCACAAGGAAGACTTGTAAGGTAATTTATTTTCTGTTTTTGAAAAGGAGTGTTCTTTAAAAGCTATCACGTGACACACACAACTGGACTTTGTGTGTGCGTCTGTTTATTTTTTTAAAAAAACCTTTAAATCTTTTAAAAGATTTTAAAGAACGCTCCTTTGCAAAAGCACAAAATAAATTGACAGTCAAAACATGAGGATAAAATAAGAACACTGGAAAAATAACATCCTTAAAAATAGCCCGGGAAATGGCTGAAATCATTTTGAAAGTCGAAAATTATGGAACATTTTTACATTCCTTATCTCCAGCAAAAAGTAAATCAAATATTAATAAAAAAGATAAAATATTATATATAAATAAGATAAAAAAACAACAATCTTGCCACTAAGCATCATAACAACTCAACTGTATATTATGTATATATTTCTTGTATGATGTAATGATATGAAAATCTCCATCTTATTCTTGTGCCCAACAACCTTCTACTAATGTTACCCTCATTTTTATAAACAACAACCTTCTCCCCACATCATCCTTATTCTTATGGACAACAACCTTCTCTTCATGTTACCATAAATTCTTATGAACAACCTTCTCATATTATCTTTATTCTTATGGAAAACAACCTTCTCCTCAGGTTATCCTTATTCTAATGGATAACAACCTTCTCTTTGCCTTATCATAAATTCTTATGGACAATGGACTTCTCTTCATGCCTTCTCTTAACATTACCATAAATTCTTATGGACAACAACCTTCTTCTCAAGCCTTCTCCTCATGTTGTCCTTATTCTTATGCCAAACAACTTTCTCCTCACACCATTCTTATGGACAAAAACCTTCTTCTGATGTTAACCTTATTTTTCTGAACAAATCTTATTCTCATGTTGCCCTTATTTTTATGGACAACAACCTTCTTCTCACATTACTCTTATTCTTATATACAAACAGCCCTCTCCTCATATTACCCTAACTCTTATGTATAACGGCCTTCTCCTCACATTACTCTACTTTGGCAAAAAAAAGGTTGCAAGCACTATCTTAATAAAAAAGCATTCTCATTGAGGAATTCCTTAAACTGTATAGCAGCTGGTTTTCACTGATGAGAGTTGAAGTTAGAGAAGGTTGACTCTACTCAACAACAGGATCGGGCTCCCAGGTGTGTCACCTGATAGTTACCTGCTACAGTAGGACAGATTTCACACATAAAAAAACAAGGAAGCTATGGCTCACAGCCAAAAGTGCTTAGAGACATTTTCTCCCATTTCACCCCACTAGTATCAAAATTATCAATGCTGAAACTCATAGTAACAGTATCAGCATTTCATTAATTATTTCAAATTAATAATTTACGCTATTATCACTGTCACAAAATCAAGAAGAGATCAAATTAATTAAAAATAAAATAATAACAATCTAAAACATAAAGTAGAAATTTACAGGAACAAATGTAAAAAAAAAGATGTCACAAAAAACACAGATTAAACTTCAAGGAATTTATATAAAATAATATATGAACGCAAAATGATCTGTTAGAAAACAGCAATCAATGACTACTTATTTATAATAAAAATTACAATTTTGGGCTTAGCTTGATTTATCAAAGCATTTTGTTTTTCTGTGCCTGTTTACATATGCAGAATTAAAAATAAAGGCCTCCTATTTAACTAAAGGAAATCGTTATGTGCTTGTTTGTTCATGTGTTGTTATAAGTGACAGCAGCAAGTGCTATGAATCAGCAGCCAAAACCCAGAACAAAATAAACTTCAACTTCATATTCGCAATCATCCAGCCAACTGTCAGAATGATTAAGAAAATAAGTGAGGTGGAGAGAGATACCTCAATATAAGTTGGCATCTGTTTATACGGCATGTATTTTGTCCTTTCCAAGACATTGAAAATATAACATAAAAGACCTTCCATAGAGCTTCTATAACATATATGATATAATAACTTATTTGTAATAATGAGGGAAAAGGACTTGAAAGCTTCGATACTCACATGACAGAGGGCAAGAGGGACAGAAAAACACAGCACATAACGTTACCTCTTACTCGATAACTCTCTACCTTGAGTAAAAACATTTTCTAGGAGTCCTTGCAGTTTTGGGTTGACCAGTATATCCTATAAAATAAGCGTGGTTGTTTTACTCTGGAATATAGGAAAACTGAAAATTCCTTAATATGTCTATCCTCTTTCATATCACTTATCTCAAAGATAAAAAATAAAGCTATTTTTATTCTAGTGACATTCTATCATCACCGAGCATAAATTTTTCCTGAATATTTACTGATCATGATGAACAGGTGTTCTCCCAGGGAAGCGCCATACATTAAGCATTTCTTTGGACTTAGAATCAACCCAAACCTTAAGGGTAATTTAAAAGTTGCTGGGAAAATGGTCAGTTCTCTGTACTTACTCATCCTGGTATCCTCTACCTTTACAAAAACCAGATCAGACTGAAAATGAAACTTGTACATACAATTCATCGTTAAAGATGCTAGGAAAAATGGTCGGTTCCCTGTACCACTCCAGTAAGTACCTCACTACTCCTGCTATCCGCTACCTTTACAAGAGCCAGATCTGGTCAAAAATGAAATTTTGGTATACAATCCATCACTGACGATACTGGGAAAATTGATGGTTCCCTGTACCACTCCAGTAAGTACCTCACTCTTCCTGCTATCTTCTACCTTTACCAGAGCCAGATCAGACCGAAAATGAAACTCGTCCATACAATTCATCGCTAAAGATACTTGGAAAATAGTCGGTTCCCTGTACCGCTCCAGTAAGTACCTCACTCCTCCTGCTATCCTCTGCCTTTACCAGAGCCAGATCTGGTCAAAAATGAAATTTTGGCATACAATCCATCACTGACAATGCTGGGAAAATTGGTGGTTCCCTGTACCACTCCAGTAAGTACCTCACTCCTCCTGCTATCCTCTACCTTTACCAGAGCCAGATCAGGCCAAAAATGAAACTCGTACATACAATTCATTGCTAAAGATGCTAGGAAAAATGGTCGGTTCCCTGTACCGCTCCAGTAAGTACCTCACTCCTCCTGCTATCCTCTGCCTTTACCAGAGCCAGATCTGGTCAAAAATGAAACTTTGGCATACAATCCATCACTGACGATGCTGGGAAAATTGATGGTTCCCTGTACCACTCCATTAAGTACCTCACTCTTCCTGCTATCCTCAACCTTTACAAAAGTCAAATCAGGTCAAAAATGAAAATTGGGCATACAATCCATCACTAAAGGTGCTGGGAAAATGCTTGGATCCCTGTACCTTTCCAGTAATTACCTGACTATTATATGTTTAATGTAAATGCATTGCTAATGATTTTACTGTAGGAATGCATTGCAAATGAGGAAGAAAGGGATTGTCAGTGGTCAGGAATGAATGCAAGCATTACTGATACAGTAATGTATGTAAATGTATATCCTCTATGTTTACAAGAGCCTTGTCAGACCAAAATGGAGTATTGCTACCATGTATGGGTGGGTGTTGCCCAGTCTTTCCAACCTTGATAGACTCTAAAAGTGTCTTTGTGTCCTTGTCAATGACAAATTATTTTCCATTCAACAATCAATTTTTTATAGATGAAACTTTGTAAGCCTCTCGTTGCTCTATCGCAATTTCTATGGAAAGTGTGTTCAGATGACTTACATTCTTTCATTCCACCAGTTCTAACCTGTACAACTAAGATCAGCCATGCTGCCCACATTGTAGTGAACCACACTTATTCTCTTTCTCATACATGTCACAAGCCTCTCGCTACTTTATTGCTATTTCTATAGAAAGTGTTCAGACAAACTACAATCCTTAGTTCGACCAGTTCTAACCTTCATGGCTAAGACCCCGTCATGTCAAGCACATTGTAACAAATGACCTTCATCTCTTCATATTCCATTAATGAGGTGTAAGTTCATCAAGCAGATTCTTCCCATGAACCAATGCTTTGTAAAGCCAACACTAGAGAAGAAGCTACCCCAATTACTACAATCTTAAACTGCCAAAGACTAGGGTCAACCATTATCTTTCTCACAAAGTGCATCTTTGTATATGGTCCTCTACTTTGAGAGACCCTTGGGCCTTGTACAAGGTGAACAACATGGAAAAATAATTTGGCATGGTTTATACAAATAAACTGTCTTATTAAGACACAAGCATATTTGCTAGCATTTTAATTTTCTTATACTAACAATGTTTGTTCTAATATCATTACACTATGTTCAATAAAACTTTAAAACTAACTTTAAATTTAGCCTTACTGTATCAGTAATGCTTGCATTCATTCCTGACCACTGACAATCCCTTTCTTCCTCATTTGCAATGCATTCCTACAGTAAAATCATTAGCAATGCATTTACATTAAACATATAATAGCCCTATTCTATCAGTAATGCTTGCAATCATTCCTGACCACTGACAATCCCTTTCGTCCTCATTTGCAATGTATTCCTATAGTAAAATTATTAACAATGCATTTACATTATACATATAATAGCCCTATTCTATCAGTAATGCTTGCAATCATTCCTGACCACTGACAATCCCTTTCGTCCTCATTTGCAATGTATTCCTATAGTAAAATTATTAACAATGCATTTACATTATACATATAATAGACTTATTCTATCATTAATGCTTGTATTCATTCTTCAACATCATGAATTTAAGCGTACTACTTGATTAGCAACTATGTCTCATTGTTTTACAATTAAACTAGTTAGATGTAACCTTAAATTCTATTCTATTAGTTTCTTTTCTCAACTGCGAAACTCACTTTCAGTTTTTTGTTCCCTCCTACCAATCTTCAAAAATTTAAATGTAATGCAAATTGCCATCTTTTCTCTTCTTGAATCTTGTTCTTTCATTGCCTCTCTCTCTCTCTCTCTCTCCTTCTCTCTCTCTTTACTATAGTCTTCTCATCCTCTCTCACTCCCTATAACCACTAGCGCCTAAGTGGCAATATTGTCTTGCTTGGGAGGAAATTATGAAAAAAATAAATATGAGTACATTCTGAAAAGTTCTTGGTTCAATCAAAACTACACTGAGAAAAAAAACATGACGGGATGGGCAACAGAGATTAGAAGGGATTAGGGAATGAAAGAGAAGATACGGGCATAGCTACTCTATCATTCAGATCAGTTAAGTGCTATACATGATGCATGCTTAGGTAATCATATCTCAAAAGAGACATGACTGACTGGGCAGATTTTCCTACTGTAGGTTGCTATTATTTCCTGCAGTAGACTGGTTGCCAACCAAGGTTATAGAACACAATCTGTCTTGATTATTTTACCCTAGCTGGAGGGAGAAGAGATAGATTAATACCTTATACAAGGGTATTTGCATATAAGTGAATGCAACAAATCCAGCTAGAATTTTAACTCGCTCTCTGATTTCTCATTCGAAGCTGATATCCATTGAACTACAATACACATTATCAAGTTTTTTTTTTTTTTTTTTTTAATCATCTCACCCCAAGCAAGGCATTCCACTGCCACTATTGCGCATGGGGCTACATAGGGGAAGGTAAAGAGAAGGAGTGGATAGACATAGGGAATGTCAGGAGAAAGGTGATAGATGAGTAAGGATAGCGAGGATGAGTGTCGGGCAGATGGGAAGAGTGTTTGATAGAATGGGAGCAGGTTAGTGTGTTAGGAGGTGTCTATTGACTTTACATTTAAACTCCTGGAGATTGTAGCCGTCGGGGAAGCAATCTTTTGGAAGAGAATTCCACAGTCGGGAAGTGCGAGAAAAGAAACTGTTGGAGTAGAAGTTACGGCTGCATTTTATCGATTTCACTGTAAAAGGGTGGGATCTAGTTGCTAATCTAGTATCTCGTGCAAATTCGTATTTAGGGGGCACCAGTGATCTAAGTTCATCGGAGCAGAAGCCGTGAAAGTATTTATAGAAGAGACACAGCGAAGCCACGTCTCGCCGGTGGGAGAGAGACTGCAGGCGGTCTGCCAAGTCGGTATCTATCACTTTACAGACCCTCCTCTGAACCTTATCGAGAAGCCCGAGGAGAACAGCAGGGGCATCCGACCAGATATGGCAGCAGTATTCAATGCACGGGCGGATGGTAGATTTGTAAATGTGCAGGATAGATTTAGACGGAAAAAACTTCCGGGCCCTACACAGAGAACCGACTTTCATAGCAGCGGATTTAGCAATGGATTCGATATAGTCATTCCATTTGAGGTCCGCTGAAAGTGTGAGACCAAGGAGGCGTAGTGTTTTACTCTCTGGGAGGCAAGCCTGGTCCATGCTAATGGGAGGTAGGTGAGATTGTCGATGATAGTTAATTGACAGTAGCTTCGTTTTAGAAGCATTAAAATTTACTAGCCATTTCTTACCCCAGTCCAATATGGATTGGAGGTCTTTTTCAATCTCGGCTGCAAGTTTAGCTTAAGTTAAGTTTAAAAGCCACATGGAATCAAGCACAAGGACTGTCTTTTTATGCATGTGTTAATGTTTCAGGGGCATGTAATGAAGAAGGAAGGCTATTTTTGGAAAGCAACACGTATATATAAAAGTAAAATCTTATATTTTTATTTTTAGACGGTGATGGTTGTGTGGAGCAGGGAAGCAGCCAGAGACAGTTTGCACATACAAAGAAGCTGTTGGGAGTCATTAGCCAGTCTCTGCATCTTCAGTCAAAAATTCTAGACTCTTATAACATCTTAAAACTCCTACACAGCACATATGGCCAATCCTCTTCAACCACACAATGCCTGTCTTTTCCATTGCCCTTTGTTGACATCATCTATGGCCAGATATATCTGCCAACCCCGTGCTTGTGGGACCATTACCTTTCAAGCTAGTTGTCACTTTCGTTGACCTTATCTACTGCCAAATGTACCTGCCAATTAAATCTTTGCTGAGACATTGCCTTTCAAATCAGTTGTCACTTTTGTTGATCTTACCTACAGCCAAATATACCTGTTAATTATATTTACCATTCAAGGTTATATTTTACACTATGAAAAATTGATAGTTACAGAACAGAAGAGAAACAGAGAAAATCGTTGCACAACCTACCTGGAGAGCTTGAGTGAGTTGATAGCAGAACAGGATTTGGGGAAAGATGGCAAAAAGACAAAAGTTATTAAGACACTACAAGGGATAGGAAATCGTGGAGTGACATGATCAAAAATGCTCTGAAGAGCCAAGGCACATAGTAGAAGATGAGAATATTTCAATTGAAGTTTGGTCACTGTCTTGTTTTAGCATCTGATCAGTGTGAGACTAATTAACACTGACAGGGAGGTAAAGAAACTTTATATATTCGGTTGTCCGGAAAATACATACTAATTTTTAAATGAAATTAAAACACAAAATTATGCCATTAAATATTTATTCCAGTAAATATGAATCATTTTGTTCCATAACCTTTCTCAATTTTTCCTTCAACTTAAAGATTCCATATTCTCAGAATTTTGGTGGTTTCACACCAAAGATTTTATTAAGGTGATTCATCTAAAAAACAAAAAAAAATCTTATCAATGAAATTAGTTTATAAGGACCTAGATAAATGAAAATCCAAAGTAGCAATGTCTGGTGAATATGACAGGTGGGGTAACACATCCCAGCCAAGTTGCAACAATTTTCGCCAGGTGGCCAAAGAAATGTGGGGTCTGGAATTATTCTAATGGAAAACAATACTTTTCATGTTTGCAAATACTGGACATTTTTGCAAATACTGGACATGTTTGCAAATACTGGACATGTTTGCAAATACTGGACATGTTTGCAAATACTGGACATGTTTGCTGGAAATTTTTGATATGGCATTTTTGCAAACATTTTTGAAATATCTACTGGACATTTTTGTAAATACTGGACATTTTTGCAAATACTGGACATTTTTGCAAATACTGGACATTTTTAAAACTGGACATTTTTGTTTGGCAAATACTGGACATTTTTGCAAATACTGGACACGTTTGCAAATACTGGACATTTTTCTTGAATTGCTGTTTAATTTGTCTAGTTGCAAGCAGTACTTTTCAGAATCAATCGATCAGTTACTTGGAAGAAACTCATAGTCCACAGAATTTTCCAGCTCCACCATAACATGACTTAAGATGAAGACCTGCTTCTGCAGTAGTTAAAGTTGGCTCATGTCACTTACCCCATGGTCTTTTTCACTGAACATTGCTGTAAATGATCCATTTCTCATCACCAGTCACAATTTGCTTATAAAAGGGGGCATTTTACAGCAAATCACAGATAGAAATGTGATTCAAAAGATTCTTTTCACTCAGATCGTGTGGTATGCAAACATTTTCTCTTCAGACTGCATTTTTCTTTACATTTTGGACTGATAGATCAAGTTTGTTTCTTGGCCTTGATGTCACGACTGACAGTTGAAAGGTTGACACCAACCATAACACTGATCTCTATGTAAGGCTTGCCAGTGTGTTTGATTCATGCAGTGTTATAATTTTTGTACACTTTTTGGGGTAATATACATTGCAGACAATGGCCATACAACAACTACTCAATAGTCAAAACAATAATGTCTCGGTAGGATAAAAATCTGATGATACAGTATTTTTCAAAGCCAAACAAATTTCATTATGCACCTTGAAAATAAATTCATAGTACTGCACACCACTACAATGACTTAATCTGAGGAAAAAATAGAAATCGATTACACCCTGTCACTCCAGTGAGTCTAAAACTGACCATATGGTGAAAGAAAGGAAACTAGGCAGTTGTTTCAATTAATTTGCACAATGATGTAGTATTTAAGATATCCTAAGTTATATTTCTTGACATTGTTTCTACCCCAGTCCAATCCGAAATTTAAATTTTCATCTGAGTTCAGTTGTTCCAAAAGTCATTCCTTTGTTTATGTAGTTTTTACATTTAATCGACTATGACACACTTTAATAAGACCTTTGTCAATCTATAAATACAACAAATTCCCCTTGACAGTAATTGGAATGCTTCTCTGGTGGAATTCTTTGAGGAATTTGGAGGCTTTATGCGTGAAATGCAATAGATAGGTTAGGTATTCCATCTTCAAAATTCTTAGCAGACTTTGTTACTGAGAACCAAATTTGATATACGCCCCTTTTCTATCTAAGAAGGTCTCAAGGTCAACTGCATTCTTTTAAAGCTTTTTCCAAAGACACACAGTGAGGATCAAACTCAATAGTACATACAGTAGTTCAACTTACCCCACAAAAGATATTTACACAGACCCTAGTAAATGTCTAAAACCAGAAATGGTAACAAACTATTTACATGATGATAGAAATCAGTGACAGTTTAATTTATGAATTAGATATGATAAGAACTTAACAAAAATAACAAATAATAAAAAAAGCCTAACAATATGTTCCAAAAACCCACTCTAAAAAAAGATGCCTGTGGATAGTACCAAACCCTATATATATATATATATATATATATACACTAGCAGTATAGCCCAGATGTAATGAAAGCTTTAAAACTAATTCATGGTCCTGGAGCTCAGATTCAGCATAAAGAATATTTGTATGAAGTTTGGTGAGAATTGGATAGAAACTGTGGATTTGTATAAAGAACATACAGACAGATAAACAGACACTCACACAAACATCATATATATACATTATCGATTTTCTGCACTATTGTAAGAATTGAAACCTTGAAACTTCTGAATATCGTTTCTTATGTTTTTCTCTATGAGTGTATCAAATTTGATTAAAATCAGACCACTCCTTCTATAACCCGATTTTTTCGATTATTGATTTTCGATATTTATCTGGGGAACTTTGACACAAAACCTAGCTAAGAACACTCGCAGACGCTTATAGTACAACTG
Source organism: Ascarosepion bandense (assembly GCA_037127315.1). Classification (NCBI taxonomy): domain Eukaryota; kingdom Metazoa; phylum Mollusca; class Cephalopoda; order Sepiida; family Sepiidae; genus Ascarosepion; species Ascarosepion bandense. The sequence continues at coordinate 2,919,756 of JBBBDQ010001839.1, read as the reverse complement.
TATAAATTTTCAAGAAAATTGGTTCAGCTGTTTCGGAGTCTATAAGGTAACGGACACACACACACACATACACACAGACAAAGTTCCATTTATAAATAAGTTTAGATTAGATTTAGATAGATTTAGATTTAGATCTTTTTTTAAAATCATATCACCCCAAGCAAGGCAGTTTACTGCCACTGATGTGCAGGGGGTTACATAGGAAAAAACTTATGAGAAAGTGTGAAAGGTTATAGGGGGTGTCAGGAAATGGGTAAGAGAAGGATAGAATACTGATGAGAGTGGAGTGGACAGAGAAAGGAACATGAGAGAGAGGATGCAAGTCAGTGAGATAGAAGATGACTGTTGACTTTACATTTAAATTCTTCGAGATTATAGCTGTCAGGGAAGCAAGTAAATGAAAGGGAATTCCACAGGCGGGAAGTGTAAGAAAAGAAGCTGATAGAGTAGAAGTTGCATTTACATTTTATTGGTTTTACAGTAAAAAGGTGGGATCTAGTTGCTAATCTAGTGGGTCAAGTAAATTCATACACAGAGGGCACCAGTGAGCTAAGTTCATTGAAGCAGAAGCTGTGAAAGTGTTTGTAGAAGAGACACAGGGAAGCCATTTTATGCCAGTGAGAAAGTGACTGTATCTGTAAGTGAATGTATATGCTATGTTTTTTCCTATAATAAAGTTTAATTTATAAATTAGGCACAATAAGAGATTAACAACAATAACCAATAAAACGGAACAATTCTAACAATATGTTCCATGACCGTCAGTAGATGCCTTAAACTGTGGATAGTACCAAACCCTATATATACCATGTTTTTCCCTATCCACTGAGACCCACGATAAAGTTTAATTTATAAATTAGGCACAATAAGAAATTAACAACAATAACCAATAAAACGGAACAATTCTAACAATATGTTCTATGACCGTCAGTAGGTGCCTTAAACTGTGGATAGTACCAAACCCTATATATACCATGTTTTTCCCTATCCACTGAGACCCACGATAAAGTTTAATTTATAAATTAGGCACAATAAGAAATTAACAACAATAACCAATAAAACGGAACAATTCTAACAATATGTTCTATGACCGTCAGTAGGTGCCTTAAACTGTGGATAGTACCAAACCCTATATATACCATGTTTTTCCCTATCCACTGAGACCCATGATAAAGTTGAATTTATAAATTAGGCACAATAAGAGATTAACAACAGTAACTAATAATAAAACAGAACAATTGTAACAATATATTCCCCGACCACCAGCAGACGCCTGTGGATAGTACCAAACTCTATATATACTATGTTTTTCCTTATCCACTAAGACCCATGATAAAGTTTAATCTATACATTAGGCACAATAAGAGATTAACAATATTAACTAATAAAATCTAACATTAGTCAATTTCCCACCACTGTGATATGACTTCCCTCTGTTTTTGCTATAAATACTATACTTGATTGGCAATTAGGTTTCAGCATTTTAATATTGAAATAGTTCAATGTAACCATGACTTCTATTAGTATAGTTTCTTTTCTTACACTTCTCATCTGTGGAACTCTTCTAGTTTCTTGGTTCCTTGCTACCTACAACCTTTAAACATTTTAAATGCAATGTCAATCACCATCTGTTTTGCCGAACCCTAGTTCTTTTATTGTTCTTTCTCCTGACTAAAGTCTTTTCATTCTCTTTTACTCCCTTGTAAGTTAGTGGCATTCTTGTCTTGATTAGAGTGAAATGAATAAAAAAAAATTATTTTTTTTCTTTTGTGTTCATCCTGAAGGACAATCAGGGTAGAGGGTTACAGGGTAAGAAGCACAAGTAATGGAGATATGGGTGGAAGGTAGTATTGGTTAACCCTAAATATAAACAGGTTAAGATTCTAGTGATCGGGGAAGCACTTTCTTGGGAGTAGGTTACACAAGACAGTGGTTTGTCAGAAGAAGCTGATTAGGTGGGACTTACGTCTCATTAGGGTGAAATGAAGAAAATGAGGGTGGTTTGATACGATGCGAATGTTAAGGTGGGTCTTAGCCATGAAGGTTATGACTGGTCAAACTAAGGAGTTGTTCATCTGAACATTCATTATGGAATTAACGATAAGGCAATCAGAGGATTCAGAAGCACAGCTAAACATCCTTCTGGTAACTTCCTATTCTTTTGATATGAAAAACATGATTTTAGCAAGATTTTATCACTGAAGTAAATTGATGTGATATATATGCTTAATTATATTCTTGCTGGATTAGCCAAGACTTAAGTGAATCCACTCTCTCTTACAACCCTCATCAAATTACCTAAATCGCTATGAAGATCACTGTTAGTCCAGAGAATAGTTAATTAAGAGAATTGAATTCTGTTCTCTGGTTGACCTCAATGGTTCATCAGTAGTGTGGGGAGAAGTTGAGACCTAAATAATATTTTGACAATATTTTAAATGAGATGTTTGAAAATTTCAGAATGCTAATACTGTGTTGTGGTGCAGTGGTTATCAGCTCAGAACGAGAAATTGGGAAGCTGAGTTCAAATTCCAGTTGAATTCCTTGCATTCACTTACGTGCAAATACCCTTGGGAAAGATATTAATTCATCTCTTCCCTCCAGTTATGGGTTAAATAATAGGATAGATTGGGTTCTATAGCCTTGACAAACTACTGAGGGATAATCTTCTGCCTAGTTAGTCATGTCTCTTTCATGACATGATCGCCCAATGTGTGTATCATGTATGGCACTTAACTAACTGACTGAATACTGTGACAATGCCCTTTGCTAACTAATGATGAATGAAAGACTGGTAGAATTTCTTAATTAAATATTACTTAGTACAATCTAAATTTATTTATAAATGGAACTTTGTCTGTGTGTGTGTGTGTGTGTCCATTACCTATAGACTCCAAAATGGCTGATCAAATTTTCTTAAAAATTTACACAATTGTACTGTAAGTGTCTGCGAGTGTTCTTAGCTAGGTTTTGTGTCAAGGTACCCCCCCACCCCGATAAATATAAAAAAATCGATAATCAAAAAAAATCAGGTTATAGAAGAAGTGGTCCAATTTTAATCAAATTTGATACACTCATAGACAAAGACATAAGAAACGATATTCAGAAGCTTAAAGGTTGCAGTTCTTACAATAGTGCAGAAAGTCGATAATATATATATATAAAAGGCAAGATGTTTGAGTGTGTGTCTGTTTATCTGCCTGTATGTCTGTATTTTCTTCAGCCCTTTTAATTTAGTTTTTGCTTTGGGTTTGGCTCTAAGTAGGTATAATTGTAGTTCTTAGTCTCAGCCATGATACCATTTTCTCAGAAGACTTATTTAGCCTTCAAAATTCAGTTTATGACGAAAAATCTTATTTGATAAACTTATTTATAATTAGGCACAATAAGAGACTAACAACAATTTATACCAGGAAATCAAAATTTGACTTACATCCATTCATTTTTCTTTCAGTCTAACTGAAACAACTATTGCTTTTTAGTCTTTTGTGCCAACATCCAAAGAGTCTGAGCTCCAGAACCATGGATTAGTTTTAAAGTTTTCATTACACCTAAGCAATACTGGGCTATACTGCCAGTTATATATATAAGAGTCAATGTGCCAAAAAACAACATTAATATTCCTAATCAAAAACATAAGTTATTAGAGCCAAAAGTTATTAGATATTATTTGACACAATATGACCATCATAGATGAATCAATGTGGCATAAAACAACATTCATATTAATTACAAACCTACTTATGTTATTAAAAAGATAATTTATTGTGATTGGCACAATATGACAACTATATAGCAGACAATGACCCATTAAAAGATAACTCATCAAAACTAGAACTTCAAACAGAGATTTGTATTATTTTTCAGAATAAAGAGATTTCACAAAAGCAATATCATCAGATTGTCGTATGTGGCTGAAGATTGCAAGGATCTAAAAATGGCTTTGGACAATATGAGAAGAAGAATCAATGTGCCTTAAAATGTCAGTTCTATTTATAAACTCTTTCCTACTAAAAAAACAAAACTTCAAATGGAAAACAAGAGAAGTGGTTATGATGGTGTCACAATAGTAGATTTCTGAGGCAAGGACTGACAAAATATGTCTCATATCTGGTTATTAGTAGGATGTAGTCATTTCTAAAGTGGATAGAAGTGGACACAATATCTATGAATAAACCTGTACCACTGTTATATATTTATATCTACGTTGACACTTATTTAATCTGCACACATTGGAATGTTTACTGAAAAAAGATTTTCTTATATATTAAAAGCTTGCTGAAACATGGCTACAGTTGAAAGGCCAGTCAAATGAAATTTCAAAGTGACATCTTACCATTAATTTTTGACCAGTATTTCTTTCATCTTATTTCTCTTGCTTTTCCACCAAGTAGTCAGTCAGTTAAGTGCCATATGTGATACACGCTTGGGCAATCATGTCTCGAAAGAGACATGACTGACTGGGCAGCTACTTATATGGGGGTGTAAGAACACTTTCTTTTTTTTTTAAGCATGTAGCCAAATATTTTAAATGAAGAGTAAGTGGATTCCTAAGTATGACAATAAACTACAACTGGCAAGAAGGCTTTTGATTGGGAGATTGGAGGTATTGAGGAGTGTGGAACCACCCTTAACTGCAGTTGTTCTCAGGTCCAACCTGATCTGGAGTAATAGCATCTGTTAGGGTTCCAACTATAGTCAAATAATGGACTCCCAAACACTATGAAAGTAAAAAAAATTATAGGAAAAATACCAGCAATAAATTTTTATATAAAAGAAAATGCCATCAATACATATTTCTAGTAAAAATACCAGCAATACATTTTATATAAAAGAAAATGCCAACATCTACACGCAAATACCCTTGGGAAAGGTATTAATCCGTCTATTTTATCCCGCAGTAGGTTGCCATTGCTTTCTGCGGTAGACTGGTTGCCGACCAAGGCTATAGAACCCAATCTGTCCTGCTATTTAACCCATAACTGGAAGGAAGAGATGGATTAATACCTTTCCCAAGGGTATTTGCACGTAAGTGAATACAATGGATTCAACTGGAATTCGAACTCGGCTCCCCAGCTTCTCGTTCCGAGCTGATATCCACTGTACCACAACAATTTCTAAGATGAAACATTGGCAATTATTATTCATTTTTTACTAGTATTTCTTTCATCTTATTTCTCTTGCTTTTCCACCAAGTAATAATAGTCTTAAGTTGTCTGAATTTCTTAAATGAAGCATTGGCAATTATTATTCATCTTTCATTAGTATTTATTTCATCTTATTTCTCTTGCTTTCCCACCAAGTAGTAATAGTCTTAAGTTGTCTGAATTTCTTAGATAAAGCATTGGCAATTATTATTCATTTTTGACTAGTATTTCTTTCATCTTATTTCTCTTGCTTTTCCACCAAGTAGTAATAATCTTAAATTGTTTGAATTACTTAGATCAAGCATTGGCAATTATTAATTTTAGAGTAGGGTTTCATTCATCTTTTTTTTTTTTTTGCTGATAATAATGTTTTTTTGCTGATAATAATGTTTTACTTATACAAATCATACTAATTAACCCCCAGCTGCAGGGAGAAGAGTTTGATTCAGCATTTTTTCCAGAGTATTTTTTCCAGAGTATTTTTTCCAGAGTATTTTCATATAATAACTAGTGGAATTGAAATGCAGTTCTCCAAGCCCAAATTCTGAGCCATTATCAATTATACCACCTGCACATCTAAGCTAACAGCACCTGGTATTCCTAAGCAGACCCCATGGTTAGCCTTCTCAATGATGATAAGATGTTGAAGCATTTACTGCTTTATCATACGACCAATATTACATAGCAGTACTTTTTTCTTTATCTAACATTAAAGCCAATATGCTTTCAAAAAGAAGTGTTTTGTACGCACAACGACTGTAGATACAGAGATGGGTAAAAAAACATTTTTTTTTTGTATATTTCCCATCACAGACGTCAGTGACTATGTCTGCGAGCATTCGGTACCTTGCTACGTGACAGCCCTACTGACAGTAAATAAACTGTGGTTTGCTCATATGGCTGGCAAACCTAGAAGAAAGATGCAGAATAAATGGAAAATAATAATATATATAGCCAAAGTTCACAAAATGTAGAACAAGCAGAGAAGAATGCCATTTGTTATTGCATTTACAAAAAACAAAAGCTGAATTTTTGACGTACAAAAAAAAGTAAGAAAAAACACATAAAAAACATCAAACAACTAGGCATGAATTTAGATGACATATAATGAAAATTCTACCTAAAAATACATTTCAGGGGTAAGCACTTTAGAGCTATTTACTCATAGTGACTAAGGCAAGTTTGGCACAAGGCTACAAGCATCAAGAGGAAAAACTAGTTCAATAAACAAGTTTTTAAATTATATCAGAGGTCATCAGCTATTCTCAGCCAATGACAAGTGTAATTATGGTAAGATCTCTATTAAATGAACTGTTATTTATCAACACTAACAACAAAATGAATGAAGAAGAAAATAAGGCTATTATGTGTATAATGTAGATGTATTGCTTATGATTTTACTATAGGAATGTATTGCAAATGAGGACAAAAGGGATTGTCAGTGGTCAGGAATGAATGCAAGCATTACTGATAGAATAGGGCTATTTCATGTATAATGTAAATGCATTGCTAGTGATTTTACGAGAGGAATACATTGCAAATGAGGACGAAAGGGGTTGTGAGTGGTCAGGATTTAATTCAAGCATTAGTGATAGAATAGGGCTATTATATGTTTAATGTAAATGCATTGCTAATGATTTTACTATAGGAATGCATTGCAAATGAGGAAGAAAGGGATTGTCAGTGGTCAGGAATGAATGCAAGCATTACTGATAGAATAGGGCTATTTTATGTATAATGTAAATGCATTGCTAGTGACTTTACAAGAGGAATACATTGCAAATGAGGAAGAAAGGGATTGTCAGTGGTCAAGAATGAATGCAAGTTTACTGATAGAATAGGGCTATTATATGTATAATGTAAATGCATTGCTAATGATTTTACTATAGGAATGCATTGCAAATCAGGAAGAAAGGGATTGTCAGTGGTCAGGAATGAATGCAAGCATTACTGATAGAATAGGGCTATTATATGTTTAATGTAAATGCATTGCTAATGATTTTACTATAGGAATGCATTTCAAATCAGGAAGAAAGGGATTGTCAGTAGTCAATCATTACTGATAGAATAGGACTATTAGATGTATAATGTAATTGTAGGTGGTCAGGAATTAATGCAAGCATTAATGATATAATGTGTCAATTAGTTGCTTACAAAAATTCCCAGCATTCATTTAAATACTGAATATATTGTTTTAAACATGTTTTTTCACCCTAAAATTTGAGACAAAACTATTCTTATCAAATACCTAAATATTCTATTATCTTGGTATAAGACACTCTTTCAAAAACCTAGGTGGATTATGTTTACGCTACACTGGTATTATCAATAGGAGGCTGAACACTAAAACCTCATGCTCTGCACTTTGAATTGAAATCATTACAATTATGCATTGTAACAATCTGTAAATAAGATAATTATTTTTTATTCTGCTCAACAATGACATTATTTTTCATCAGTAACAAAAATAAATATTGCAAAATGAACACAAGGGGATAATATTAAAAATATTTTTTAATTTTTTCTTCTATATTTTTGAAGATTTATATTGGGAATGAGTTACACAAAGGGGTGCTGTAAATTTCTTGGCCTGATCATTTTTCATTTTTTTAATCTTTTTTATTTTTATTTCACCACAAACAAGGCAATAAAGTCACTAAGATACAAGTAGTTACCGAGATTGATTGTCTGATTGATTTGTTTTCCATGTTTTTCCAATAACAATGCTGTTTCCAGATACAAGTCCTACCATTTAACCCATAACTAGGAGTAGGAGTGAATGCAATAAGCTCAACTTGAAATCAAATGACTCTCTAACTTCCTGAGTCATTATCCATTGCACCACTTGCACATCCTTCTTTGCTATTGTAAACCTGGGTAACATTTTTCAGATTGTTTTTGATTGATAGATCCATTTCTTTACAGTTTATCAACCCTTTGTGGTAATTTAAATCCAGAAAATATTTTTAGATTGTAAGAATTTTGTGGGGAGAGTGGGGAGAGATAATAATGTTTTGGCAAATTTTATTAACATATAGCGGGTTGGGGAAGAAGAGAAGGTTTCATACGTAATCAAAATTTGATAAACACACAAAAAATTATGTGGATTTAAAGTGGGGGATAAATTTTATATAACACTCAATATATAAAGTGATCCCTCCCTTTGTGGCCATAGTAGTTTCTATACATTTATTTTCCAGAGACTCTAAATAAATCTATAGCAGTATTTGCATATAAGTGAATATAATGAACCCAACAGGAATTGGAACTCAACACTCCAATTAAAGATCCTGAGCCATTATTCATTACACTGCATATACATTCAAGTTGACAACACCTGGTAAACCCAAGCTGTCATCCATTGCTAATCAGGCTTGACGTTGCTTAATTTTGGTGATAGTATAGAAATGGGTGTTTCAACATCATGTGGTTGTAAACTGGACTACTAAAAGAAAGGACAATAAAAGAATAGAATTAACAGAGTGAACATTGCCTTTAAAATTTTGACCATTGTAGTCAACAGCAAAGTAAGAAACCAGAAGAGAGTTCCCCATGCGATAAGTGAGAAAGAAGAAATTATTAGAATAGAACCTTCATCTAGCAGTTTCAACTGAAAAAACGATGGGACCTAACTGCCAATCTATCACTGTAATTCATGAATTCAAGGTACCAAAGAAGAAAGCTCATCAGAACAATTTCATTGAAAATACAGGGTGTCCATAAAGTCCCAGTATCATTACAAGTATTTATTGCTTAGAAGCTATATGATAAAATATTGCAGTTTTTTGTTAAATGTTCTCTTCAAGTTTACGTTCACAGTTTTCATTGACTACAATAATGTCAGGACACTTCTAAATGTACATTTCCCTGGAAGATGGATTGGCCATGGCAGACCAATTGCATGGACCCCTCACTCTCCTAATCTTATCCCCTTGGATTTTTTCTTTCAGGGGTACATCAAGGATCATGCCTACCAAACTCCAGTTCATGATCTTGCCACACTTCATAGACACATTATTGAAGTTGTCCAAACAGTTAATGTAGATATGCTCAGGGCATATTGGGGGAGATGGAATATCGTCTTGACATTGTGAGGGCAACTGGATGTGCACATGTGGAATGTAGCCAATGAAAGTTGTGAATGTAAACTTGATGAGATGTGCAACATTTTACAAAAAAACTGCAATACTCTATGTACTATGGCTTCTGCAGTAAATAGTTGTAATGTTACTGGGACTTTATGGACACCCTGTATTTATAGAAAAGACACAGGGGAACTATGTTACAGCAGTGAGAAAGTTGCTGTAGGGGATTGGGTTGACAGCTTTTCAGTAGCTCCTTACAAGTTTTTAAATATGATACCAATCTTTAAGATGGAAGAAAATATTGTATCTTGTATCTTTTGGGGAGATACACAGAAACAAAGAAGATAATGTTGTATTGGCATTGCATTTTATAGTAGTTCTAAGGTTGTAAGGTATACATTTGTTTGGCATCTGTTTTCATCTGAGAAATCTAGTCTATTTATAGAAAGTTGATAAAAAGGAACCTTTTATTCTAAAATGGTACATAACCTTGTGTCAGGACAAAGATGCCATTTTTATTCAAAAGATCTTCAAGAATGAGTAAATTAAGGAATGAAAGCAAATTCTTTTTTATCTTTTTGTCTTTGTTATAGTGGAACATCCTGCCATCCCTGAGAATGGAATGCTCTACTTTATAAAAGACGGTAACGAGCAGTACAATGATAGAAAAGGTCTTAGGCAAAGGCATTCACTATTCGATAGTCGATTCCACTCCAAACTGTGGCTTGCCTATATGTGTATTATTGTTAATTGTACCTTAGTACAAGAAATCTGTATTTCTTATTCCTGGTGTGGAGTTCCATTCTTCAACTGATCATTTTATACTGTATTCCTTTTCGGGATATATCAGTCTTTTTACAAAAACTGAAAAAGTTGAAAAATAGAAAATTCCTACTCTAAATATATTCTATAACATTGTATGGGGTGAGGGGGTGTCCCTAAACATGTTTTATAAAGTTATCTTGAGTAGTATCATTATAAACATGTTCTATAAGATTGTCACGAGCACTAAGTCTCAACATGTTCAAAAACATGGTGAGGATTACTCCCCACAGAAGTCAACCTAAACATGTTCTACAACTTTTTCCAGTCATTCTAAACATGTTCTAAACACATTCTATAACACTATCAAAGGCACTAAGTCTGAACATATTCTATAACATTGTCACAAGAAGTGATCATAAACATGTTTTATAACATTTTCTAGGGTAGTAATTCTAAACATGTTCTTAACACATTCTATGACATCGTCAAAGACACTAAGTCTCAATATATTCTATAACATTGTCACAAGAAGTAATCTTAAACATATTCTATAATATTCTATAGAGTGGTCATTCTAAACAGGTTCTGTAACATTGTCAAATGGAGTGACTATCAACATATTCTGTAACACTGTAAATAGCAGTGATTCCAAACATGTTCTATAACAAGAGCAGTGTGTTTCAATATGGGCAGTAACACCCTCTTGGGAGTGCCTAGAATCTTCAAGAGAGAGTAAGCACTCAGAGAGTTTATCTAGGGAGGGGTGTCACTATAATTTTAACAAGATTATCAAACATGTTTAACCCTATTTAGGCTTTTTATATTCTGATTTCTTTCATCTTTTTTTGCTATGTATTTACATTGTCTTATATATTTTAAATATTAAGTTCTCAGAATTCATACTTAAATCAAAATCCAGCAGCTTCAATGATATGACATGATGATGATCACATGGTAGTTGCCATCACAAGAGAAATTCTTGGAGATTGGTGCTGCTATGATGCAACACAAGATAAACATGTAATTTTTCTTTTGTTATGAAAGAATCTTCTTGGAAAGAGCATATATTAACAGTAATGTTACTATTAGATGTAACCTTAAACAGAAACATTAATTGACCAATAAGCCAGAGCTACTTATGATTGATAGTAAAAATTATTGAATCAATTCCCTATGAAAATGCCTTGCCAATGATTTTTACTATGAAAATGCACCAGAAATTATTTTTATCATAAAAATGCATCAGAAATTATAATCGTTTATAATAAAAATGCATTTGGAATTATTTTTACTATGAAAATGCATTGGAAATGATTTTTAATAGGAAAATGCATTAGAAACAATTTTTATTATGAAAATGCATTGGAAATGATTTTTACTATTAAAATGCATTGGAAATGATTTTTACTATGAAAATGCATTGGAAATGATTTTTAATAGGAAAATGCATTGGAAATGATTTTTACTATGAAAATGCATTGGAAATGATTTTTACTATGAAAATGCATTGGAAATGATTTTTAATAGGAAAATGCATTGGAAATGATTTTTACTATGAAAATGCATTGGAAATGATTTTTACTATGAAAATGCATTGGAAATGATTTTTAATAGGAAAATGCATTGGAAATGATTTTTACTATGAAAATGCATTGGAAATGATTTTTAATAGGAAAATGCATTGGAAATGATTTTTACTATGAAAATGCATTGGAAATGATTTTTACTATGAAAATGCATTGGAAATGATATTTATTATGAAAATGCATTGGAAACGATTTTTAATAGGAAAATGCATTGGAAATGATTTTACTATGAAAATGCATTGGAAATGATTTTTACTATGAAAATGCATTGGAAATGATATTTATTATGAAAATGCATTGGAAATGATTTTTACTATGAAAATGCATTGGAAATGATTTTTACTATGAAAATGCATTGGAAATGATTTTTACTATTAAAATGCATTGGAAATGATTTTTACTATGAAAATGCATTGGAAATGATTTTTATTATGAAAATGTATTGGAAACGATTTTTATTATGAAAATGCATTGGAAATGATATTTATTATGAAAATGCATTGGAAATGATTTTTACTATGAAAATGCATTGGAAATGATTTTTACTATGAAAATGCGTTGGAAATAATTTTTACTATGAAAATGCATTGGAAACGATTTTTATTATGAAAATGCATTGGAAATGATTTTTACTATGAAAATGCATTGGAAATGATTTTTACTATGAAAATGCATTGGAAACGATTTTTATTATGAAAATGCATTGGAAATGATTTTTATTATGAAAATGCATTGGAAATGATTTTTAATAGGAAAATGCGTTGGAAACGATTTTTACTATGAAAATGCATTAGAAACAATTTTTATTATGAAAATGCATTGGAAACAATTTTAATACAAAAATGCATTGGAAACGATTTTTAACATGAAAATGCATTGGAAATGATTTTTACAATGAAAATGCATTGGAAATGATTTTTTTATAAAAATGCGTTAGAAGAGATTTTTTTATGAAAATGTATTGGCAATAATTTTATTATGAAAATGCATTAAACAATGATTTTTACTATGAAAATGCATTAGCAATGATTTTTATTATAGAAATGCATTGGAAATGATTTTTAATATGAAAATGTATTTGTACAGAAAGAGGACTTGGAGATCCGAGTTTGAATTCCAGTTGAATTTGTTGCATTCAATTTTGTACAAATACCCGTGAGAAAGGTATGAATCCATCTCTTCTCCCTTCAGTTATGGATTAAATAGCAGGACACATTGGGTTCTGTAGCCTTGCTACTTCAGAATTTAATGACAACCTACTGCAGGAAAGTCTTTCAAGATATGATCACCCAAGCATGTTTCATGTATAGCACTTAATTGACTGACTCTTGTTTGAATAAGGTCACATGCAAATGGAAATATTACCTGTTTTCATACAAGGAAACATTTAGTATTCAGAACTGTTTAAATTTATAAAATCTTTCTAATAAAAACAGTTTTCTCATGTCCAGTACCTGCTATTACACTTTGTAGAATTTGTGGATAGCAACAGACTGTAGTTGAAGTTGAATCTCAAAGCCCAACATTCCCAGGTAGATGGTTTATATAACAGCCTGGGAGATTCCACTCTGCTATCAAGGCAAGTCCATTACGTAGGTTCTAGTTGGCTGATGAATCCAGTGTGGATATTGTGCTCAATACATATCAGCACAATATCCACCCTATGACTACCAAAGAGAGGGACATGTATTGAGTTACAACCCTATATATTTTTGTCTACCAAATGGACGCTAGTTGAAAACATCCTTGCGAAGGTGAGTCTCACACTCTTAATTGTTCAGTATCAATGGATGGTTTCCTTCCTAATCTTTTGTTTAGTGTAGTGTGGGAAATCCACATATTCATTATGTCATTATTTTTCTTTTGATGATGTAGTTCTAAATTCTTTGGTGGAAAGCAATCAAAAGTATTCATCAATTAACAAAGATGCTAAACACATTGTAGATTCATTATGATAATATCTTGGTCTTTGGGGAATTTTGCCACAAGGTGTATTTTGCATTGAGTGACACAGATGCCATCGTAAGATTTAAAAAAAATGGGTATTGTTTTAAAATGTCAAACAAGTGCAAAATTGCACGTGTGGATCTAGAATTTTGTTTTGACTGGTGCAGGTCAAAAGAGTCAATGCCTGAGTTAAAATCGCACCAGTCACAGCTGTAGTGACATCAGCTGACACGGAGAGCCAGTGAGTTGTGAGTTGGATTTTTAGTAGTAATTGTCAGTTGAATTTTGGTGGTTGCAGAGAACAGTTGGGGTTTTGGAAGCTGAAGAAAAGGGACTGGCCTTTTGGCTGGTCCATCTCATATGCATTTGTGCTGACAAAAATAAAATATAATGGTATATTTTATTTACATTTTGAAGTCATTGTGCTTGAAAAGATTAATTTTTTCTTTTTTTTTTAATCGTATCACCCCGAGCAAGGCGGTAACGCCACTGATGTGCAGGGAGCTACGTAATAGTGGAAAGATTGGAAAAGAGAAAGCCGGAAACCACATCCTAAACAGGGAAAAAGGGATGAGCCTCTTCACCTGTTCAATAGACGTGGGTGGAGTGTGAACTGGGCGATAGACAGATCTATCTACTCCAATTGAAAAAAAAAAAATACAAAGTGAGAAGATTGGAAAAGAGAAAGCCAAAAACTACATCCTAAACAGGGAACAAGAGATGAGCCTCTTAATAGACATGGGTGGAGTGTGAACTGGGTGATAGATCTATCTTCTCCAATTGAAAAAAAAAAAAAAAAGTGAGAAGATTGGAAAAGAGAAAGCCGGAAACCACATCCTAAACAGGGAACAAGGGATGAGCCTCTTAATCTGTTCAATAGCGTGGGTGGAGTGTGAACCGAGCGATAGATAGATCTATCTTCTCCAATTGATCATTTATCCTGTGAAATGTTAAGAGGTATTTTTTTTATTAACATTTATGCATGACAAAGTCATTTGATGCATCATTATTTCCGTCATTGTTGGTTCCAGAATTATTAATATTGGCAAAGGAGCAGCAGTTTATCCCTGACATTTTGATTCCGAGAGGGTATGTAACATTTGTTGTCTCATTACAGGGGTGAGAAAAAAGGACTAACTATAAATTGCAAGACAAAGTTTTTTGCATTCATTTCATTTTGAGACTTTCAAATGCGGAAAAATGACTTAAATTACCAGATTTAAAGTAGTTGTTAAGTTCATATTTGAACATTTAATAAAAATAGTAATAAATAATGAAGAGTGTATAAAGCCAGAGTGTTCCGATAGAAAGTCGCCATAACTGAATATAACAGTTTACTGACGACTATATTAATGTTTAAATGTCATCATAAATACAACAATAAAATATACGTAATTCTAAAAAATGGTTTTCACAGGAATGTTATTATTTTTCAATAATTACAATGCTTCACTTTTTATAGGTCTTTTATTAATTTTAATAGTATTTTTTTCTCCTCTTATTTCAATCTTTTCACCCAAAGCAAGGCAATAAAGCCCCTAAGATGCAATGGATTACTGAATTTTTTTTTTTTTAATCATATCACCCCAAGCAAGGCGAAAACACCACTGATGCGCAGAGGGCTACGTGAGAAGGAAAAGATTGGAAAAGAGAAAAACCGGGAACCACATCCTAACCAGGAAACAAGGGATGAGCCTCTTCACCTGTTCAATAGACGTGGGTGGAGTGTGAACCAGGCGACAGTTTAGTCTATCTACTCCAATTGAAAAAAATAAAATAAAATAAAAAAAAAAGAGTGAAAAGATTGTAAAAGAGAAAAACCGGAAAGCCCATCCTAACCAGGAAACAAGGGATGAGCCTCTTCACCTGTTCAATAGACGTGAAAAAATAATTTTTTTATTTTTTACTAAGTTTCAACTTAGTAAAAGTTGAAACGGCCTTTAAACCAACAATTTAGTAGAATTTAGTCCCAAAATTAAATGAATAAAAACAAATATGGTGGAATAAATTAGCAGTAAATTCAATCTTTTCCATGTGCGAGCCACTGAATGGGTTGAAGTTGTTTACAAAGAAGATGTTTATATTCCCAATAAATTGATGAAGAAATATATATCTGTTGAAGTAGATATATGACAGCATTACAATCTGCCATTGCTGACACTTGGAAAAAAAAAGTAATGAAAATCATCAAGTTCGATGTTTGGAATTCATATGGTAATGTTAATAGTAGCCATTTTCCTACAAGGAAATATTTGACATTTGTTGATTGAGCAGTTAGTACAGTTTTTGATTGAAATTTATCAAACACTTTTTAGGAAAAAAGGTTTTTCAAGTCTGGTAGCATTTATCAGTCTTTCCAGTATTGATGGGAATTTGCTTCCTAACCTTTTATTTCAAGTGGTGTGTAAAGTCAACATCTTGATTATGTCATTATTTTTTATTTGAGTTGCATGTGCTATCCATTTTAGTTGTTGCTGATGTTGGTAGTCCTTAAGTGATATGGTTCTTTTTTCTGTTACAGTTCTTTGTTTGTGATTCTGTAAAACCCAACCTGTTATTTTCAAAAAGGATGGTCTTTGCCAAGACCCACAGGCTTTTCTCAATCAAAGCCTTTTTTTTAACCACTGATCTTAGGAAGCATTTGTATACAACTGACAGTTTAGTTATTCTTGAACAGGTTTGGCACAATGTATGACATGCATATGAAAGCTTACACACTTCCATTTATTTATTCTTCCTATTTAATTTCAGATATTATTGAGCTATGAGCAATACTGTGTATTTAATGTTCTATTGCTTCAGATAATTTATTAAGAAGGTAGTAAAATATTGATAATGCGCAATATTGCTTGCAACTTCATTTCTATCTATGTGCCCATGGAAAAAATCATATGAATCTGCAATACTGTCACTATACTCCCTTGCTGAATACATCACTTCAACATCAGGAAATCTCTACATAAAACTGGTAACACCACTGAAAGGTACACAAATCAACCCTTTTGTATCAAAAAATAAAGGGATTATGAAATCCAATCAGACATGCTGCTGGTGTAAAGGACTGAAGCTCAGAAGAAGAAATCAGAGAGTTGAGTTCAAATTTGAGTTTGGTACATTTGCTTAAGTGCAAATATCCTTGGTAAATGTATAAATCCATCTCTTTTCACCACTATGGGTTAAATACTACTGCATTGGGAAAAGTCATTGTTATCTGTAAGAAAATGTTATTATACTATTCACTTGCAAGAAATTATTTGTCCTGATAAATTCAAATAATCTATAAAGGGTTGATAAACTGTAAAAAATAACAATCGAATAACTAATTTGGCAATCAGTGTTGATCTCGCTAATTAACAGTTTAAAACATACACCAAAGTAACATGCACAGTTACTACACTTACCACTTAGCAAAAGTACCAAAAATTAACACTTCTATATATGACTAAATACACAGATATTATACTGAGCCTAAGCAGAAGTGACAGGGTATGACACATTGATCCTTGTAAAAATGCACAGATACTATACTGATTCTTGTAAAAAAAAAAAGTGCAGAGATAATACACATCCTGGACAATGCACAACAGAAGGCATCACACAACCACTGCAGTAGTTATTGAAATTCTTCTTCTGTGTATTATGTCCCTTCATGACATAGGTGATCATGTTTCTCCACAACTATCTTCTGTGGCTCTTAGCAGTTTTTCCCCCTTTGCTAAGAATCCTTGCCTCACTATCCATTCACACAAGCTAGTGATTTACTGATTAGCTGCAAAATAATTAAATGTATATAAATTGCATGCGAAATGAAATGTTGATGAATATGTTTAAGTGGGACTTACTGTGATGGTGTGTTTTAGTGTGAGGCATTCACAGCATTTTAGCTGCAGTGTGGATAGATCATGTCACCAGCCCAAAAGAGGAAAACCTGGAAGAGATTGAGAGTTACCTTAGGGTTCATGTGCTTTTATATTCTAGAGTTATTGCTGTTATTATGTTTATAAGTTGATACTGCTATTAAAAGGCACTACGTCTATCTGTCTTGCCCTGAAATTACAAATTTTAAATCAAATACATCCAAAATAAGCAAGCTATTTGTAAAATGGATACCGTTTCAATCATTTTCCCACAGCTGTAACATAGCTTTCCTGCATGTTTTCTATAAACATTTTTATGGTAATTTTCTGAAAAGCTTTGGTACTTAGATTTTATGAATTTATGAAACTTACTATTAGATAGATCAGTGGCAATGTCTCATCATTCTTCATATGGTCAACTTCAAACCGGGTTCATACACAACATCATCAATCATCACAAAAACATTAGTAACACAATGCAGTCTATGAACTAAAAGAAACAAAGAGTAGTTCCCTTCAGAACATAGATGGCTATGACACTCCAAAGGATTTTTTTAATAATTATCTTTAATTGCCCTGACTTCTGGGGAAAGATATTAGGATAGTTTTGTACTGTCTTGAATTCAGTTTTGTCCTCCTATACAATCCAGTGTAGTAATGTGTCTGTTGTAATCTGTTTTACCGTTCCTCACTGCTATATCTTTGTTCTTGAACTTTACAACTGACTTGTTGAAATGTATTCCTTGCCATCCGGTAATCTTCCTTCTGCCACACACTTGAGTGCTGTCTGCCAAATTCCCTTAAAGATTTTGTCACACTCACCTACAGGAATTTTATTGGTCCTAAGACACCGGTTAATATATTTGGCTTTCTATGGCCCCAGGCAATGGTAGAAGTCAAATAACTTACCTTTCAACATGGCTGTCTCCTTTTGTCTCCCTGTAGGAAGGTGAACATTCAAGAGTGTGAGACTCACCTTCCTGATGTTTCCAACTAGTGTCCAGTTGGCAGACAAAAATAAACAGGGTTGTAATTGAATACATGTTCCTATGTGGCCCAAAGACAAATGGTGGATATTGTGCTGAATATTTATGGCGCTCAATGTACACACTGAAATTATCAGCCAATCATTCCTTACGGAATAGACTTGCCTGTAACAGAATGGAATCTCCCAAGTTATTATTTAAACCACCTACCAATTTGCTCTGGTGGTTTTTGGTCAGTCAAACCCAACTTCTATTCTAGTTGAGTACTGGCTGTTTCTTCCACAAGATTTTTACAGTGATTTTGTGCCTCTTTTCTCTACGAGAGAGGCTATGAACACTACAGCTATCACCCATACTTAAATATCCTAGTCTACACTATTATGTCATCTATAGATAAGAAGAGAAAAGAAATGAATTCCAGCCTTTCACAAAGGCATTACTGCAACTTTGAATGCTATAAACAAGGATGGAATTCCACATTCCATGCTCATAATACTTACATTATGTACATGTTTCTTTTTACTTTTAAAAAAGCTAAATTCTTTCACAGATCAAAAAATTAGTGACATTTAGAACATGAAAATATACATGCAAATGTAACAACTATTTTGAGACAAAGATTGTATGAACATTGCTCTGTCCAAGAATGGCTATTACATTTACAATATAAAAATATACATGCAAATGTAACAACTATTTTGGGACAGAAATTGTATGAACATTGCACTGTCCGAGAATGGCTATTACATTTACAATATAAAAATATACATGCAAATGTAACAACTATTTTGGGACAGAAATTGTATGAACATTGCTCTGTCCAAGAATGGCTATTACATTTACAATATAAAAATATACATACAAAAGAAACAACTATTTTGGGACAAAGATTGTATGAACATTGCTCTGTCCCAGAATGGTTATTACATTTACAATATAGAAATATACATGCAAAAGTAATAACTATTATGGGACAGAATTAGTAATAGTTTTGTGTCAGTGTCTTTCTCTGTTTCTTTATTTTTTTAATCTGACTTTTTTCCAATCTGCCAATCATTTTCCAAAAGTAAAATTGCTAGAATTTAGAATAAAAAATAGTCTCAAGTGAAACCCAAATCCTGGTATCTTGTGGACTCATCAGTGAGCCGAGATCAAGTTGTGAGAATTCAAAAGAAAGTGGCAGCTTTAGACAAGGTTCAGACATACATCCCATAATTTTAGAGCTCATCATCTTGTTATGATGCCCTGGGCCATTTTCTCTCTTTCCTTTCTACCAGTGTCCTTTTCTTATAATTTTATTCCAGCTAGTATTGTTGACTACTTAAATATTGCAGTAGTAATAGCAGCCTTTAATAATAATAATAATAATAATAAAAAGAAGAAGAAATTGAAAACAAGAATAGTACCAATGATAGAAGGTGTGCTTGGAATTAAAAAAAGGGAACAAAACAACACATTGAAAGAATCCCTGGAAATCCCAGCTTAAGAGATATACAGAAAATTGTCTTGATAAGCACAACCCACACACTAAGAAAAAATTTGTCCATGTTACCCTAGTGATGTTATGAAAGGTAGAAAAACAAATAAAATGTAGCCATAACAACACTTCACTACCTGCCTTAGGTCTTTCCACAGACTTAGTTGGCAGTGTGACCATAGCAGAAATCAAATTATGATGAAAAAAACAACATAATAATAACAATAATAATAGTAAAATTTTAAAGATTTTTGACATTCTCAGGTGAAGTATTTTTATTATGCATTTTATTCAGAGATTTTCCAGGTTTCTTCATTAATTTTCTTAATCTAAATCTCTAAAAAAAAATAAATAAATAAAAATAAATTTCAGTGTTTAACATTTTTAAGTTAAAAATTTAATCTATAAAATGTTGGACTCAGTTGAAAAATAAAAACAGTCGTTACAAATCTGTTAAAAATTCAACAATGTAATTAAATAAACTGAATCAAGTTAATGAAAAAAAGATAAAAAATTAAATATATATAAAAAACTAAAAAACAGGCTAAAATTAAAAATACATTAAAAAAAATTAATTCAATTTTAAAAACTGAGAATTTATTCAAAATAAGAATAAAAAAAAAACCTGTTTTCATCTTTTTTAGTCACACTTTCTTGGACCAATCAAAGCTCATGTAACATAATCCAGCTAATCAGAAAGCCTTTTAGAAATAAGACAAGCAACTGAATCATCAGACGTCTTATTCTAAGAAACAATTCAGTCAGAAGTGATTATTCAACTGGGGAAATCCATTTAGTTTTCCTGAAGGCTTGTCCTGTCATGAGGCCACAATCAAATTTTCTTTTATCAGAAAATATTATCTGACATCCTAGAAAACAGGAATAAAATTATATAAATAATGGCTGGTCTATAAGTGTGCACATGCTGAAGTTGGAAGGAATGATTAAAAAATATTTTCTTCTTTAAAGAACCCATCCCAAGTAACAGCAAATTATTTTCTTTGAATAAAATTGTCAATATTGACAATGAGCATGTATTGATTATTACATGCCCATGACAAGAAATTAGAAAGTCCAATTTGAATTCCAGTTGAATTTGTAGCATTCACTGATGTGCAAATACCCTTCTAAAAGATATTAATCTGTCACAGCCCCCTTCATCTATGGGTTAAATAGCAGGACAGATTGAGTTCTATAGCCTTGGTTGACAACCAGTCTACTGCAGAAAGTAATGGCAACCTACTGCAGGAAAATCTTCTGCCCAGTCAGTTCTGTCTCTTTCAAGACATGATTGTCCAAGTATGTATCACGTATGGTACTTAATTAACTGATCATGAATAATTATAAAAATCTGTATAAAATAAAACTTCATAAAACAAATAAATTCTATACACTTAAATTATGATAAACATTTGGATTAGGATATTGACAAAATCAGGTAATAATCAAATGAACAAAAGAACTTGACACAGGGCCAGTTATGGGAAATGACTCTACGGACTTTTAAGAAATGATGAAGTGACAGAGAAAAGGTCAGTCAGTTAAGTGCCATACGTGATACACGCTTGGGCGATCACGTCTCGAAAGAGACATGACTGACTGGGCAGAAGATTATCCCGCAGTAGGTTGCCATTGCTTTCTGCGGTAGACTGGTTGCCAGCCAAGGCTATAGAACCCAATCTGTCCTGTTATTTGACTTATAGCTAGAGGGGGATGAGATGTATTATATTATTAAGTAGTAAATAGTGGGGGATCAGTTTATTACTTAATAACAATAGAAAACCGATCCCCCACTTTATGACCAGTAGAAGCCTTAATCATGATTCAAACAATTAAATTCAGTCAGTCAGTTAGGTGCCATACGTGATACATGCTTGAGCGATCATGTCTTGAAAGAGACATGACTGACTGAGCAGAAGATTATCCCGCAGTAGGTTGCCATTGCTTTCTGCGGTAGACTGGTTGCCGACCAAGGCTATAGAACCCAATCTGTCCTGCTATTTAACCCATAACTGAAAGGAAGAGACGGATTAATACCTTTCCCAAGGGTATTTGCGCATAAGTGAATACAATGGATTCAACTGGAATTCGAACTCGGCTCCACGGTTTCTCGTTCCGAGCCGATATCCACTGGACCAAAAGGTAAGGATAACAAAAAAAAGATGTTGATTGAGAAAAGTTGTCAAAGTCTGACTGTTAAAAGTTACTGTTTAAAAGATCTCTTGGGTCGTCATGAAACTATTTTTGATTCAGTCGATCGGCGTGTACAACTAGAAGTTTGTAGTCCAAGGATTAAAGCCGGAGTTGTTAGTCGTTGTTGCATCGAACTGCTTATATTGGTTTGTCAGGTGTTGCCACAGTCAGGTGGTGTAGACTGTACTAACTGTTGAAATATGTCAGCTGCTGGTCAGTAGGGTTGCTGCCAGGTAAAATAGACTGGTCATTGAGTTGCTGCCATATCAAGCTGCCCGCTTATGACACTGAAAGTCAGTGGGTTGTTTACTGCACTGGAAATCACTGCAGGATCAAACTGGGCTGTTATTGTGGAAGTTGCTGGGTCGCTGCAACGAGCTGGTGCATATCATGGTAAGATTGACTTTCTTTTTTTTGTGATTCAAGCAAAAATCAGTTTGTTATGTTAAAAAGAACATTTGCGGTGGTAGTGGTAGGAGACATCAGGTAGGGTGGTAGCAGTGGTAGTGGTAGGAGACATCAGGTAGGGTGGTAGCAGTGGTAGTGGTCAGAGGCATTAGGCATGATGTTAGCAGTGGTAGTGGTCGGAGGTGTCAGCATCAGTCAGGTCACTGGAATAACATCATCCTCCTTCACCCAGTCACCCAGCTACTGAAGAAAATTGGCTTTAGACTGCTGCTTTTATATGTAAGTCACATTCATTATGAGCCTCATTTTTGTTTTGCTTAGTCATGGCCATATGGTGTAAACACCAGAGCTTTGAGGTGAGTAGCCTGGGGCTATGATAAACTGAATACATTTTAAAAATCTTTTCAAGAACAATTTTAATAAATTTTGTAAATTTAAATTGCTTTAATATTTGGGAACTAAAAAGGAGAACAAAATTTTGTCTTGAGTATAATGAGGATTAATAACAACACTTTATAGTAATCAGTTAATGGAGGGTAATAATACTAACTCGTATCAGATAAGTCACCAAATAATGTGTGCACAATGAAAGAAAGAACAAACTATTCTCCCCTTTGTATTTCCCCCATTATTAGCATTATTATATCCATTATATAAAAACACTTTATTTCACATAAGGAAAAAGAATAGATGAAAGAAAAGGAATGACAAACCTGCTTTTTTTTCTCAAAGAGAGATTTATACAGCTAAGTCATACACAAAATTATATGTAGAAAAGTACACATTCAATGCAGAGAAATTATAACACATCAACACAACAAGCAGTTTGAAAAGAGAACAAAAAGATAGAGTCTTATTTATAATAATTCTCAACAAGAATTGGAATTGCCAGAGAATCTTCTGCTTCTGAAAAAAACATATTCTGGATTCCTGATTCGAGTGAGCCAGTTTTATCTACTATGTCACTAGCAAGGACATATTCCCCTCCAACAAGGAAACAGCAAGTCATAGTTTTTCCCAAATTGAGAACTATAAACCAAAGATAGTTTCTATATTAGGTGAAGATATATTTCTATAGAAAATGACACCCTGGGCTTGTAAGACGTAACATGTTGTAGCAGGTTGCCTAAGGTAGAAGGCTTGACACCACAACTGCTTGGTTTGACTGCTGAAAACTAACTGAAGTGACATCACTAAGTGGTTGTAAAGTGATTTCATTAACCAAAGAGTATTTCTTGTTAGCGTTATTTGAATTTGGGGGTTCAGAAAGAAAAATGCATCTGAAACAAAACTGCTCCCCTTTAATCAACTTAAAGAATCTTTTTTGCCGTCCATCATGACTGATTCTAACTTCCAGAACAAGGATCATTTCATCTTCTTGGATTAATATTTTCTCCTGACATGAAGTGGAAACATTATATTGATTCACTTCTTTTGTCTGTTGTGATTATAACTTGGTTCACTATGTCAAGCTAGACAACCTTTTCATGTCATAATCTATCTTCTACATTTATAAATCAAAAATTTAATTATGCATTCAATATTGTTGCCACATCTGGTATAGTGCTTCTGCAAAGCATTTAAACATTTTTGATAAAAACCTACAATGATATCAATTCATGGTTTGAATAGCAGGACAGACTGGGTTCTATAGCCGTGGTTGGCAACCAGTCTATCCCAAAAAGAAACGGCAACCTACAGCCAGAAAATCTTCTGCATTTGAAAAAGACATGATCACACACTTGTATATTATCTATAGCACTTAACTAACTGAGCATTCACTAATACACTTGATTCCCGGCAAATTGTAAAAAGATTGTCACATTAAACCTGTCTATCACCAAAACCATTCATTTCAACAAGATTTTGATAATAATTCATGAGTCATATCATTCAATTTTCTTGGGATTTATGAAGTTTGGCCACGGGTGTTATATTAAATCTTACCAAGTTTGAGTTTAAACTCTTCCAAAGCTCTCCTTATAAATACTTTAAATTTAAATTAATATTTTCAAGCTGGACTTTTTTCCACTACCATATACCAACCCAATTAATCCTATATTTTTTCCATCAAATATCTCTACTCCTTCACTCAAAATCCTTTATAGGTTTAAATCAATATTTTTTAACTGGACTTTTTTTCCACTACCATATACCAACCCAATTAGACCTATATTTTTTCATCAAATAGTTCTACTCCTTCACAAAAATCCTTTATGGATTTAAATTAATATTTTTGAAATGGACTTTTTTCCTCCACCATACACCAACCCCATGAACCCTATATTTTTTCCATCAAATATCTTTACTCCTTCACTCAAAATCTTGTATGGGTTTAAATTAATATTTTTGAACTGGTCTTTTTCCTTCACTCAATATCTCAAGTCGCTAAACACTTCCCATGCACTCAATCAGTGCTAACACCCTGTTACAGTGCTGTAGAGCCTCTAAACCCACTTGATTTTGCTCATTATTGAAAAAGAGGGTCAAGTTAAACATGTCTATCAGTGTTCATTTCAACAAGATTCCAATGACTTTCAGAGCAAAAAAAGGGCAGCAAAAGCAACTTTCCATAATTGATCATTGATTAGGACTCAAACAATCCTAACTTGAGAAATATTTGTAGTGAGGACAAAGTTTGACCAGTTCTGAAATCCTGAGACTCTCTATTTTCACGACAGGTTTTGCACATATAACTTGGAAAATGTCCAAAAAAATTTCAAAGTCTACTTTAAGTCCACTTTGTAATGGGTTAGCTAAAAGTTTATTAAGCAACTTTTCTACTTAATAAGCAAACAAAATATTTGACCAACCCATTATATTGGCATCGTGCAGATCTACCAAGGATTTTGACCAACCCATTATGATAGAATCATGTCGATCCACTACAATTTTTAGCTAACTTATTATATTGCTATTGGGTAGATTCAACAAAGTTTTTGGCCAACTGATTATATTGGCATAGTGTAGTTAACACAAGGTTTTTGGCCAACCCATTATGTTGTCATCATATGGATCCACTCAGGTTTTTGGCCAACCCATTATGTTGTCATCATATGGATCCACTCAGGTTTTTGGCCAACACATTATGTTGTCATCATGTGGATCCACTAAGGTTTTTGGCCAACACATTATACTGGCATCAAGTGAATCCACCAAGGTTTTTGATCAACCCATTATATTGACATCATGTGGATCCAACAAGATTTGTAATTAAGAACATCACTACCTCAGATTCTCCTGTCGAAATTTGCAAAATTAAGAATCTAATTCAGTATTTAGTGTACAGAATTTGAAACTATGAACTGCTTATTTTCCAGTATATTAACTTTTCCAGTATAAAGTGTTACGCAGGAAGAGCATACTTTCAACTTAATATTTTTTTAATGATAACTTTTTCAGGGAAAAAAAATCCTGAAATCCTGAGACTGTCCATTTTTATATTAGGATGTGCATTGTGGTGCAGTGGATATCAGCTCAGAATGAGAAATCTGAGAGCCTGGTTCAAATTCCAGTTAAATTCGTTACATTCATTTATGCACACATACCTTTAGAAAAGGTTTTAAACCATCTCTTCTCCCTCCATCCATGGGTTAAATAGCAACATGAATGGGGTTTTATAGCCTTGGTTGGCAACCAGTCTGTTGCAGAAAGTAATGGTAACCTACTGTGGGAAAATCTTCTGCCCAGTCAATCATATCTCTTTCAAGACATGATCACCCAAGCATGTATCACATACAGCACTTAACTGACTGACCACACATATCACTTGGAACATGGGGCACCTCGAGGTTGTGTAATGGTTAGCAAGCTTGTCTCGCTAGAATCATTACAATTGAGTAGTGAGTTTGATCCTCACTGGGTGCCCGTTATTTGTCTCTTACTTTCAGCTTTGTGCCACATCTAAGCTACGCTTAGAAAATCACCATATCACTTGGAACATGTTCTGAAAATGCAAAATGTCCATGTGTGGTGTAGATAAAATACAAAAAAAAATTGGGGAGAAAATCTCCGTTTTTTTTAAAAAAAAGTTCTTAAGTAATACATTACCTTGACTGGTAAAAACATGATTGATAAAAATATATTCCGGCCATGGATGGTGGCAATGGAGTGCAACATCAAAGACAGAAAGACAGGTAATGACCAACAAAGATATGACTGATATCAAAGGCAGAAAACACAAGTGACAACTGGCTTGAAAGATGATAGCTAGTGAAAATGATTGACAGATGTATTCTGGCCATAGATGATGTCAATTAAATTTTTGGTTATATAAGTCTGGGGTTTCTGGTTGAAGACAGAAAACAGAGGTGAAGGAAACACAAAGAGAGAGAGTTCAGAGAATTTCCACTATTTAACAATTCCCCAACAACTCCTGCATGTGTGCAATATCTCTCTGGCTACCCACCTACTCAACACCGGTGTCTCTGTCATTGTCTGATGATCGTTGTTCATCGAGATCCAGAAGCAGGTGTAATACAACACTTATAAAAGATGAAATTTCAGTAACTCTAATGTTACCAAAAGCTGGTAATTATATTCTAAGCACAGACAAATGGTTGACTTACAGGTATGTATTAGATAGATTAGGAGAGAAAAATTGTTTTGCATGACACAGAGAACTTTCTTAGCAGCTGACCTAGCAATTGATTTAATAAAGTCTTTCCACTTCATGTCAGCTGAGAATGTTAGCCCTTAGATAAATGAGTCCCTTGAGGTTAGCATCAGTGTATGAAAAGAGAGAATAACCTACCTCAAAAGAGTTAGTTTGGATTTGGCATGATGTGCCAAAGAAAAATTACCAAAAATTGTTAGCACAAAAAAAGCTGTTATGAGTATCAGAAACTATGCTAATTTTCTTTCCTCCCTGTCTGGTATGGCCAATCAGAGAAATTGCTTTGGGAATAAGGACAGTTGCTTTTGCTTAATGGGGATAATTTTTTTAAGATAAGAGAGAGAAAGTAGAATTTTTGAGCTTAGTGAATGAAAATATATTTTTGCTGTTGCAAGAAGGTTGAACTTCTGACCCCATTTTTGTTACTACACTGCTTGCTGGACTGTCCATCCAGATCTACAAGTTAACTTAGTGTTAGCACAGATTTTATTTTTCTATTTCTATTACAGTAGTCTTTCCATTTCGTGTCAGCTGGGAATGTTATCCCTAGGAGAAATGAGTTACTTTCCTGAAGGTTAGCATCAGCCATGCTGATAGAAGTCTTTCAGATGATTAATGGAGAGAAGTTTAAAAATTAACAATCCATCTTTTGTCCCAGTTAACAATGGACTAAATATATATGTTTATAAAAGTTTAAATATACCTGTCTTTTTATGATGCCATAGGTAAACTTGTCTCATAAGTGAATCACTTATTTCAAACAAATTGTGTGTATATAAGTGGTGTTTTTTTTTTTTATTAAGCTAACATTTAGGAAAACAAATGTCTCAAACTTTTCAGCTGTTCTGCATCCTTGATCAGTATTTACTTGTACTTGTAGTGGCATTCACCCTGGGTGGCTTGAGCCAGCTTCTTCTCTAGAAGTTTCATGGAAATATTTTGGCACCACAAGTGGTTCCCAACTACATATGGTGTAAAGATTTTCCCATAGTAGGTTGTCAACCAAGGCTATACAAGCCAGTCTGTCCTGCTATTTACCAATAGCTGGGGGAGAATAGAAGGATTCATATCTTTCTCAAAGGTATTAGCTTGTAAGTGAATGTAATGAACTCAACTGGAATTTGAACTCATCTCTCTGATTCTTCAAACTGAGCTGCAATTCATTACTCTACAATGCCTCTTAATAAGCACATATAATAAAAAGAAAGAAAGAAGAGATGGATTCATACCTTTCCCAAGCTTGAAAGTGAATGTAATGAACTCGACTGGAATTCAAACTCAGCTCTCCAATCCCTCAACCTGAGCCTCTGTCCATTACTCTACCATGCCCCTTCTCCTTTTTCAGTGCTTGATATTCAATAGTATTTTTTAAACTGGGCTAAATATCCTTTGGTCATGGCACCTGCTAAAGATTTTTATTTATATCTTTCCCATTGTTTTTCATACAATAACTAAAGTTAAACAAAATTGAGCAATAATTAAAGTTAAACAAAATAGATGGGTAACTGCTTGGGAATAACAGGTACTGTAAGCTTGGATATGTCTACGGCTATATCGTGTTGAATACACCGGTTCCCGTCCGACCACCGAAGTTAAGCAACATCGAGCCTGGTCAGTACTTAAATCGGTGACCATTTGGGAATACTAGGTGCTGTAAATGTAAGGACCAAGAATAGTCCACCGGTCCTCCAGGTTTGGGGGTTGGGTGCAGGACTAACAACCTTTCTCCGTAAAAACAGTTTGTTACAGAAACAGCAACGAAAAGGTTCCTGCCCTATGCACTATTGGGTGTGATGGATAAATGATGATGATGAAGCTTGGATATACAGGTGGTGTCATGGATAATGGCTTGGAATTGTTAATTGAAAAGCTGGGTTCAAATTCCTGTTGGCTTTGTTATATATATATACATCCAAATACCCTTGAGAAAGGCATGAGTCCACCTTCCCACCATTAGCTATGAGCTAATTAGTAAGATTTGTATCACTAAACCATTGTTATCCCAAGTTAAAATTCTTGCAAACTAAAGATATTTTCTGGCTTTAAATAACCTGCAATGGATTGATAAGCTGTAATAAACAAATCAATGAAGGATTAGCTACAAAGACATGACTTTTAGATTTATTTACATTCTCCGGGATATAAAATTATAGAAACTGCCATGGAAGCAAAGTGAAGGATCAGTTTATATATTAATTGTAATACAGAATTAATCTCCCACTTTATATCCACATTATAATATCTTGTGTGTTTATTGAGGGTGGTAGTACCTGTTAGGGTCCCAGCTATGAGAAAATACTTAACCTCCAAACTGGGTTTAATAAACTATAAACGTATAAAAATATGTTTTTCTGATAAAAATACCAGCAACACTAAATCATTATCTCCCTACCCCAATTCTAAAGAATCTAAAAATATTTTCTGGCTTTAAATAACCTGCTGTGGGTTGATAAGCAGTGGAAAATGAATCAATCAATGAAATACTGATTAGCTACACACGAATGTTTCTTAGATTTATTTACATTCTCTGGTTGGGTTTGTTTTGAGGCATATCAACCTCAATAGGTTATTTAATCCCAACAAGAATTTTACAATAAATTTGTATGAATAGAAAATATATTCTTTGTAAGAAATGTTTGTAGCTCAGGTTTCATTGAAATATTTTTGTAACATGGTTTTTGTTAAGAGTCAGATGTATTGCTGGTATGTAATATTTTTTTCATAAATCTATTTTTTTTTAATCATATCACCCCGAGCAAGGCGGTAACGCCACTGATGTGCACGGGGCTACGTAAGAGTGAAAAGATTGGAAGAGGGAAAGCCGGAAACCACATCCTAAACAGGGAACAAGGGATGAGCTTCTGTACCTGTTCAATAGACGTGGGTGGAGTGTGAATCGGGCGATAGTTTAATCTATCTACTCCAATTGAAAAAAAAAAGCCCCATGCGCAATAGTGGCAGTGGAATGCCTTGCTTGGGGTGAAATGATTAAAAAACAAGGAAGAGTGACAAGATTGGAAAAGAGAAAGCCAGAAACCACATCCTAAACAAGAAACAAGGGATGAGCCTCTTCACCTGTTCAATAGACGTGGGTGGAGTGTGAACCGGGCGATAGTTTAGTCTATAAATGTATTCCTGAAACTTTTACTATGAAAGACTATTTTTAAACTTTCATAGTGTTTTGACCTTAGTTTGGGGGTTAACTATTTGCACATAGCTGGTACTCTAACAGGTGCTTCCACTCTGGGTCAGGGAGGAAGTGGGAACAACAGCAATTAAGAGGTGGGTCCATGCTCCTTACAACCTCCCAACCAGAGGCTTTGCTGCTAGATACAATTTATCATCAAATCCAGGACCATACATTCTCTGCAATATAAATGTATAGAAACTACAGTTGCCACAAATTAAGGGATCAGTTTATATCTTGATTGTAATATAGAATTGATCAACCACTTTGTATACACATTATTTCTTGTTTGTATATCAAATTCTGATTAGGTATTAATTCACCTCTTCTTCCTCCAGTTACGGGTTAATTAGTACAACTTGTATCAGTCAGTCATTATCTCAAAAAAAATTCTTACAATGTGAAAATATTTTCTGACTTTAAATAACCTGCAAAAGTTGATAATAAAAAACAAATCAACCATTTTTTTCCCTATATGGGTCTGTTGCTCACTCTGGTAAGATGATGCCTATTATGATGGGAGGTGCATGTTCAAAAAATGTTTTCTATTTTGTCCCTTTAACGTGTTAAAAAGAGTATGTACAATAATAAAAAAAATTAGGGTATTAAACAAATACAAAAATAATAATAATAGACAACAATCACCCTGCATGAGAGCGGTCATGAATGGATCCTGATGGATGTAGTGGTACCTTCAAAGAAGAACATCAGGTGGGCAGAGCAGACAAAAATACAAACCCTTAGCAGGATAAATATACCGGTCAAGTTACTCTTTTGGGATTAGCACATTCGGGACTATTTCCAAGAATCTTTTCCACCTTGCAGATTACTGGGAGTTCACAGAGGGCAGCATTGCTTAAAACAGCTCATGCGCTTTTAAAAGATGCAAGTAGAAGCCGATGTGATGATGATGATGATGATGATCATCATCATCATCAACATTCGAGTGAAATATCTAAAAATCAGACGGATATCAAATAACAACACTGATAATAACAAGGGTGATAAAAATGGGAACATGCATCTAAAGAAGATATTATCTGAAACCAGAAAATGATGGTAATGTTTATAAAAATAGTCACAGTATTAATATGAGTGTTACGTAGGAAGAAAATGTGTTGATACTGACACATCTGATCGAACACTGATATTGTATCTGTTAAATAGATTGTACTACTGGGATCACATAACCATAAATATTAATATATACAGCACTCAGACTGAAGTCTGAGTGTGTTCCAATGTATTCTGTGTATTCAGTGTTCTGTGTGTTTCAGGGTCCTACAGTATTCTGAGAGTATTACTGTGTATTAATTGAAGAATTTGTTAGTGCATTGACTTTACATGAAGATACCGAATATCATAACTGGCAAATAGCAAGTTAACAAATGTTTCAGGGTCCTACAGTATTTTGAGAGTATTACTGTGCATTAATCGAAGAATTTGTTAGTGCATTGACTTTACATGAAGATACCGAATATCATAACTGGCAAATAGCAAGTTAAAAAATGTTTCAGGGTCCTACAGTATTCTGTGAGTATTACTGTGCATTAATCGAAGAATTTGTTAGTGCATTGACTTTACATGAAGATACCGAATATCATAACTGGCAAATAGCAAGTTAAAAAATGTTTCAGGGTCCTACAGTATTCTGTGAGTATTACTGTGCATTAATCGAAGAATTTGTTAGTGCATTGACTTTACATGAAGATACCGAATATCATAACTGGCAAATAGCAAGTTAACAAATGTTTCAGGGTCCTACAGTATTCTGTGAGTATTACTGTGCATTAATCGAAGAATTTGTTAGTGCATTGACTTTACATGAAGATACCGAATATCATAACTGGCAAATAGCAAGTTAAAAAATGTTTCAGGGTCCTACAGTATTCTGTGAGTATTACTGTGCATTAATCGAAGAATTTGTTAGTGCATTGACTTTACATGAAGATACCGAATATCATAACTGGCAAATAGCAAGTTAAAAAATGTTTCAGGGTCCTACAGTATTCTGTGAGTATTACTGTGCATTAATCGAAGAATTTGTTAGTGCATTGACTTTACATGAAGATACCGAATATCATAACTGGCAAATAGCAAGTTAACAAATGTTTCCTTCAAGATAAACATTACGAAACCAATGTTATGAAAGTAGCTGCAAAAATAATGTTCACTGTAACGTTGTAACAATGAGTAAAAGTAAATAAAAAAATTGGAAATTTAAAAAATTTAATAAAAAATTGATAACCAGAAGTTGTTGAGATTATTTCACCAAACATTTTTGAAGAATTATTGCTGCAGTGTCTAATGGATGAATTGTCATCAACATTAAGCAAAAACTGAAAATAACAGACATTTTATTTTAACAGACATACAGGGTGTGAGGGATGAATTGTGATCTAAATTACACAAAAATGAAAATAACACTGACATCTCATTTTAACAGCTATATTTACCAAAATTACACAAAAATATCTTGAAATACAAGAGTTAATTTATTCATTAAAATCTCTACTGGCTTCAAGCACAGCCTCTAGACTACTTTGGAATCTCCTGCAACTCTTTTAAACGGTCTCCTTGTTTTAGTTGGTGAATGCTTCCATAATTCTTGCCTTCTGCTCATTGATCTTACAAAAAGTTTTGTCAGTCTCTTGCTGAACTGTGCCACACACCTAATAACCTGGGAGGTTGCAGTCTGAGGATTTAGGTGATCATATGTAAGAGATGATGCAGTCCTCCTACTTGTGTGACATGGTGCAGAGTCATGTTTCTAGACAGCATCTTTTCGCATCTTCTTGACCCAGGGCAGTACTACCTCCTCACGGCACTTGATGTAAGCCTCCTTGTTGAGTCTGAGACTCTGTGAGAAACTGAATGAAGGCATAATATCTCCATCACTAGTGATCCCCCTTAATACCTTTGGGATCACCATTAGACTCATCCGACTCTTTCTGAATTCACTGCACTATCCTCAGATTGACACACAAATACTTCAAAATGTTCATAGTGGAGCTTCCAGCATGAATGCCAAGTAATGCATCATGCAGTTTCCAAATTTCTGACTGAGTGAATTGCATCATGATGCTCTTTTTATCACAGACGGTGCCCAACTGACCCTACTATACTGTGCAGTCAACAAAATCAAAAAACAAACAATGCACAAAATTAAAACTACAAAATGGTAACAATTTACTCATTGCACGCAATATATATATTTTTCATTTGCAAATGAGTTCGTCCTACAATCTAGGTTTCAGCCATTTGGTATCTTTAAGCAATTTACAATAACTGATTTTTTCATCATTCAAATGCATGAACATGGAATTTTTACAAATCTTTTACAATTTCTTCATGATGATACCGAAAGGTTGAAACCTAGGTTGTGGAAATAACTCATTTCCAAATAAAAAAATATTCGCAAGTTCTACAATATAAATGTATTGAACACTTTTGAATACAGCTGTGTCAGTCAGTTAAGTGCTATATGCGATACACGCTTTGGGCGATCATGTCTTGAAAGAGACCTAACTGACTGGGTAGAAGATTATCCCGTAGTAGGTTGCCATGGCTGGGTAGACTGGTTGCCAGCCAAGGCTATAGAATCAAATCTGTCCTATTATTTAACCCATAACTGGAGGGAAGAGATGGATGAATACCTTTCCTAAGGGTATTTGTGCGTAAGTGAATGAAAGAAATTCAACTGGAATTTGAACTTGGTTCCCCAATTTGTCGTTCCGAGTCGATATCCACTGCACCACAACGCACATCCATACAGTTGTGTACTGGTCCAAATTTATTATGACCAAAAACTAACTAATTGTATATATCTCAAAAGTTCTTATTTAAAATAAATACAAGTATTTTACAAATTAAAATGACAATTTATTATTTGTGTGTGTGTGTGTGTGTGTGTGTGTGTGTGTGTGTGTGTGTGTGTGTGTAAATGTAAATATATGTAAATAAGTATTTGATTTTCATTGGTTATGTTGATTTCCTTGTATTTAATTTGCAACATTCATACGTATAAAAATGTGGGGTAATTTAATACATAATACATTTACTGGCCAAATATATTTAATTGGTAAAAACTGCAGTCACAGAAAGGTTGGTTTTCTAAAAATTTTATGTCTCTCTCTCTCTCTCTATATATATATATATATATATATATGTCTCAGTAAAATTTGAACGACCTATAAAGAAAAACTACAATACTGTACAATCATGACTGAGCAACAAATAGTTGTACAATAACGAGAGGGTAGGGGTGAAAGCCAACCTTTACAAGGCATGGTAGGCATTTATCTATTAATAGTTGATCTGCAAACTAATTCAGCCTGTGGCTACCAGATGGAGCTATTGTGACCTCTGAATTGGCTACATGCCAAAATATTTATATTCCCATGCACAAACATCCCTTGTAATCAAAATGACATCACTGGGCAACTGGCCATAGAGTAACAGTTAAAACAAAAACAGAGGGCACCTGGTGAGAAACAAACTTTCTACTGTATTACAAGTCTGCAAGACAAGCTTACTGCTACCTTTTATTAAATGATAAGATTTAATTGCAATATTGATCACCTATTTTTTTACTTTGTTTTTCCTTTTAGTTTTTTGTTGTATTTTTTTTACTGACTGATTCATTCTGCAGCCTTCAGGTTTACAATAATATGAATTACAATCTATATAGAAAGAGCAATTTTTAGCATATACAATCTAGATATTCATCAGTTATACAACTGATATAGAAAGGACAACAGCCATACAATTTTTTTTTACAATCATTATAATATGATATAATATGATATAATCAGGTTTACAATCATTATAATATGGATTACAATCTATATAGAAAGAGCAATTTTTAGCATATACAATCCAGATATACAATTGATATAGAAAGGACAAAAGCCATACAATATTTTTTATCATTTCACCCAAGCAAGGCAATAAAACCACTACAATACAAGAGATTACTGAGTGTGAAAAAATATTAAAAAAATAAAAAAACATCAATAAGGAGCAAGAACAGGAATTAAGAAGAAAATATAACTAAGATCAAAATTGGCTGGAAAGCAAGTAACCAGAAAAAAGTTCCGCAAGCAAGAAGTGCCAAAAAGAAACTGCTAGCATAAAACTTATGGTTTTCTAAATATAAAATGATGAAATCTTGCTGCTAATATAGTCAGTCAGTTAAGTGCCATACGTGAAACACGCTTGGGCGATCATGTCTCAAAAGAGACATGACTGACTAGGCAGAAGATTAACCCGCAATAGGTTGCCATTACTTTCTGTGGTAGACTGGTTGCCAGCCAAGGCTATAGAACCCAATCTGTCCTGTTATTTAACCCATAACTGGAAGGAAGAGATGGATTAATACCTTTCTCAAGGGTATTTGTGCATAAATAAATGCAATGAATTCAACTGGAATTCGAACTCGGCTTCCCGATTTCTCATTCCGAGCCAATATCCACTGCACCACAATGCATATCCTCGCTAATCTAGTACTGTAATGAAATTCATAAAGTCTAGGTACTATAAAGGAAAGTTTATCAGAACAATTATCATGAAAGTAATTTTAGAAAGGGCAAAAGAAAGCTACATTGTAATAATGAGAATGGAAATTTGATCTATCAGAGTACTAGCAGTATAGCCCGGTGTTGCTCGGGTGTAATGAAAGCTTTAAAACTAATCCATGGTCCTGGAGCTCAGACTCTTTGGATGCTGGCATGAAAGACTAAAAAGCAATAGTTGTTTCCAGTTAAAGCAAACCCGTAGACTGAAAGAAAAATGAATGGATGTAAGTCAAATTTTGATTTCCAGGCATCGATATCAAATAAGTTTTTTTCATCGTAAACTGAATTTTGAAGGCTAAATAAGTCCTCTGAGTAAATGGTATCATGGCTGAGACTAAGAACTACAATTATACCTACTTAGAGCCAAACCTGAAGCAAAAACTAAAATAAAAGGGCTGAAAAAAATGCAGATATACAAACAGATAAATAGACACACAAACAAACATCTTGCCTTTTATACCTTTTATATATATATATATATATTATTGTTTTCTGCACTATTGTAAGAACTGCAACCTTGAAACTTCTGAATATCGTTTCTTATGTCTTTGTCTATGAATGTATCAAATTTGATTAAAATCTGACTACTCTTTCTATAACCCGATTTTTTCGATTATTGATTTTTTATATTTATCGGGGGTACCTTGACACAAAACCTAGCTAAGAACACTTGCAGACACTTATAGTACAACTGTGTAAATTTTCAAGAAAACCGGATCAGCCATTTCAGAGTCTATAGGTAACAGACACAGACACACACACACACATACAGACACATAAACACACACACACACACATACACAGATAAAGTTCCATTTATAAATAAGTTTAGATAGATTCTTCTGGGTTTCTGGAGAAGCCCTATTTAGGGTTTCAGATTTGAGCTGGCTAGATTTATGTTCTGTATTATTAGTGAGAACATATAACTCTCAAACTAGAAGGAATGAATCGTTGGATTCTCAACATGAGGATTGCAAGCTGGAGATATATCTTTACCAGACATAGAGACTATTTCCAAAACAAATGACATTATGGGCTTGTAAGCTGCACCATGTGACAGCTGGCTGGAGGAGGCAGGTTGAGGCTGGGTTGAGTAGATTTAACCAAGTCAGTCAGTCAGTTAAGTGCTATACGTGATACACGCTTGGACAATCATGTCTCGAAAGAGACATGACTGACTGGGCAGAAGATTATCCCGCAGTAGGTTGCCATTGCTTTCCGCAGTAGACTGGTTGCCGACTAAGGCTATAGAACCCAATCTGTCCTGTTATTTGACGTATAGCTAGAGGGGAAGAGATGTATTATATTATTAAGTAGTAATAAGTAGGGGATCAGTTTATTACTTTATAATGATATAAACATGATCACCCACTTTATGCCCAGTAGAAACCTTAATCAAGTTTTCAACTATTATATTCAGTCAGTCAGTTAAGTGCCATACATGATACACACTTGGGCGATCATGTCTCGAAAGAGACATGACTGACGGGGCAGAAGATTATCCCGCAGTAGGTTGCCATTGCTTTCTGCGGTAGACTGGTTGCCGACTAAGGCTATAGAACCCAATCTGTCCTGTTATTTAACCCATAACTGGAAGGAAGAGATGGATTAATACCTTTCCCAAGGGTATTTGCGCATAAGTGAATGCAATGAATTCAACTGGAATTCGAACTCGGCTCCCCGATTTCTCGTTCCGAGCCGATATCCACTGGACCACAACACACATACCAAGGCCTGGGCTAAAAAGACAGCTGCTTGGTTAGACTCCTGGAAGATGACTGACATATTGATCACTTTTGTTACTCTATGATGTAATATGTTAGTCTAAGTGGCAGATACATAACCAATGTGACTATCTCAACCAAAGCGAGATAATCACCTTTTGCATTTCTACCCAGTTATTCATCAGGTATACAAATGAAAGAGAAAGAATAATGTTTAAGCTAATCCATTATGTTTAGCCAATGATGGATCGCCATAGGCTCTTTATTACCTGTGAAATACTCTAACTTCTTGGCAAAGATACTGAAGGTTGTATATTATGAGGATATGCAGGATAGATTTAAAGAGGTTAAGTTTGTCTTTTTGCTATCTCTCCTAATCCAACCAAGTTTGCTATCTTTTTTTTTTTTACTATCTTTCCTAATCCAACCAAGTTCTGCCAACCATTTACGCAAGCTCTTTCTTGTTCTTCTGTTTGCCATGTCCTCTTCATGATGAAGATAATCATGATTCTCCACAATTTCCTGTCCTTTGTAGTTTGTCTTTTTTCTATTTCTGTCTTGTCCCTATTCTGCCAACCATTTACACAAAGTCATTAGTCTGCATTCCACTGGCCCTCTTGCCTGTGAGTATCAAATTTTCCAAGCCCTCTTTCCTTATTATGTGCCAAAAAATTTCATCTGTACTTTTTGTTTCCATTTTTCTTGAAAAGCTTCATCATTGCTCACATTTTTAGTTCATAGTATTCTCAGCGTTCTTCTATAGAACCACATTTCTGTTGCCTTAAGTCTTTTCTTCATCTGTGAGGAGATCGTCCAGTATCTGCTGCTATATAAGAGAACAATATGACACAACAGTCAAGGGTAATTTTCTGTTTTGTTCCTCGAAGGCCTTTACCCCTTCAAATCTTTCCAAAATGTCCCTATTTCCATGCAAATGTATATGCTGAACTCAAATTGGTATTTGTTTATTGAAGAAACCTATCTTTCTTTCAATTTATCAAGCAGAAAAATATGGAACTTCTTGTTGCTGTTTATCTCACCCCCTAACCATGGTTCAAAAATGTTATTCACTGCAGACTGAATTCACGTGTAGTTTTACAATTTTTCAGTCTTTTTACTTTCGTTTTCCAATTAGTGCATGGAAAATGAGTTCCAAAACCAAACAAATTACGGCGTAATTGTTCAACGGGAGTAAATCAGCCAAAATAAGTATCCTACGCATCATGTCCTTCAGCGGTTAATCAGATATGAGAACAGTGGTAAGGAGTGAGATATAGTCCGATAAAATGCTGGCTAATATCATGAAAAAAGGGAGGTTTCTTCAATAAACAATTACTGATTTGAGTTCAGCATATACATTTGCATGTAATTAAGGATGTTTTGGAAAGATTTGAAGGGGTAAAGGCCTTCGGGGAACAAAACAAAAATTTACCCAATCAAGTACTCTTTTCTTTGTTTCTAATCTGATTTTTCTAATTTCTTAATAGTTTACTTAACTTCTGGTAAGCATCTTTCACTATTACAATACGCTTTGTGATTTATTTATGATTTTCAATCATCACACTTCCTCAATATTTAAAATTTTGTACTTGCTTGATTTTATTATTTTGAAATTGTAACTCACATGTTGGGCTCTTCTTTTTAGAGACAACCATACTTTCAGTCTTAATAAAATAATTTCAATGATGTTTTCATATACAAACTTGTGTAAATTAATTGAAAGATAGATATAAACAGAGATACACCCTGGTGCAAATCAACTGAAAGAAAACGAATGTCTTCTTAGAAACTTCCACACTTTCCCAGATCATGTATATGTCATCTATTGGCATTGTTTTTCTCTTTTGACTGCATTTTCCCTTTACATTTTGGACTGAGAAAGATCAATAGATATGAGCAGACTGATTTAGATACATACATACATACATACATGCATAGATGTGAACAGATTGTGAAAGATAGATAGATAGATAGATGTGAACAGACTGTGATAGATAGATAGATAGATAGATAGATGTGAACAGACTGTGATAGATAGATAGATAGATAGATAGATAGATAGATAGATAGATAGATGTGAACAAACTGATAGATTAATAAATTTGAACAGAGATACACCCTTGTGCAAATTAATTGAAACAAAACAAATAATGTCTTCCTAGGATTTTTCACACTTTCCCTGATCCCGTACATGTCCTCTCTTGACATTGTTTTTCTCTTCTCTGCATTTTTCTTTACATTTTGGACTGATGGATCAAGTTTTTTTTCTTTGTTTTGATGACACGACTGATAGTTGAAAGGCTGACACCAACAATATCTGCAATCTCTCTGTAAGTCTTGCCAGTATGTTTGTGCAACATTACAATTTTCATACAGTTCTTTAGAGTAATGTCAATCGCAGACAATGACCGTAGGACAACTAATTTACAGTTGAGATGAGTGTCCGGGCATGATAAAAATCTTATGCAATCAAGGATGACTCAATATTTTTCAAGTCTAAACAAATTTCATCATACACCTTGTAAAAAGATTAATATTACTGCACCCTACGGCAAATGATCTAATTTGAGGAAAAAATAGAAATCGATTACACCCTGTCACTCTAGTGGTGAAAGACCGTATGGTGAAAGAAAGGAAACTAAAGCAGGTTTTTTAATTACTTTGTACAACGGTGTAGTATATAAAAGAATGATAGATTTTTATAGAATAGTAAGTATAAAATTATTCACACTTTTGCTTTAACATATTCCCAGGTTTGTCACACTGTTTCTGCTCATGTGTGCTTACAGTTGGTACTATTATGGTAACATGATCAAAGTTTAAGCTTGATCACACAAGTTTTCTTGCTACTCTTACAGTGTAAACATGGTCACTTCACTAGCAGTGTGCATCAAGGAGGAACAAAGATCAGTGATCTGTATCTGCAGAGAACATGCTTTTTCACTGATAATTCACTAGTTTACCATTACCATCTCACAAATGTGCTGAATCTTCCCATCTGTGGTGGAGGTTGACAGACATCCTGCTCCTTCTTTATGCATCATGCTTTTAAACTTCTCAATCCACTCATACACATTTCTATACAGTAGTGCACTGTCACCATATTGTGTTTAAAGCCTCAGATAAATTTCAGCCCGACACACCTTCTGACCAGAGATATCTTTGTCGTGGAGTAAGGATTTACTGATCTTATTTGACAGGCCATGATGGATTGGACAACTAACTAGAAAATAATCAAGATGTTAACTTTCCACATAACCTGAAACAAAAGGTTAAGAAGGAAACTGCCATCAATACTAGACAGAGTGATAACAGTGGAATTCATCATTTGGTTATTCCATTTGCTTGTTGAAAGGAAAATTATTTCTTAAATTAGATTTTGAAACACTTAGAGATTGAACTTTTTATAATCAAATGATTTTAAAGTCCCTTTAAATGACTTTTTAAAATACTACAGAAAATAAAACAATATATTCTTAATATAATTTACATAATATAAATCAGAATAAATGAAAAAAATTTTGTGTTTGTTGGTTGTATGAAATAATTAACAAGATTCTTTAAAAAAGCTATAATTAATACATACCTAAATTTATGCTAAACTCAGATGAATTTCAAGATCTTTGATTCAATTTTAAAAATAAGCATTAAGGTTATGACTTCTTGTAAAATAATTGATTTTCTGTTTCATAATTTGATGAAATTCTGTTTAAAAATAATGAAGAAAGGTTTAATTCTCCTCGGGGTTCTTGACAAAATACAACGGAGAATCTGTAATGTGATCGATACCGACTTGGCAGACCGCCTGCAGTCACTCTCTCACCAGCATGACATGGCTTCTCTGTGCCTCTTCTATAAATACTTTCACAGATTCTGCTCCAATGAACTTAGATCACTGGTGCCCCCTAGGTACGAATTTGCATGAGATACTAGATTAGC
This sequence comes from Ascarosepion bandense, assembly GCA_037127315.1. NCBI lineage: Eukaryota > Metazoa > Mollusca > Cephalopoda > Sepiida > Sepiidae > Ascarosepion > Ascarosepion bandense. The sequence continues at coordinate 2,878,264 of JBBBDQ010001839.1, read as the reverse complement.
AACTAAGTCCAACCCTTTTACAGTGAAACCGATAAAATATAACCGCAATTTCTACTCCAACAGCTTCTTTTCTCGCACTTCCCGCTTGTGGAATTCCCTTCCACATACTTGCTTCCCTGACAGCTACAATCTCCAGGAGTTTAAATGTAAGGTCAATGGACACCTCCTAACACACTAACTCGCATCCATTCTCTCAAACACTCTTCCTACCTACATCCTTACCCGTCTATCACCCGCCTTCTGACATTTCCTATATCTAACTACTCTTTCTCACCACCTTCCCCTATGTAACCCCCTACACAATAGTGGCAGTGGAATGCCTTGCTTGGGGTGAAATAATTTAAAAAAATAATAATAAAAAAATAATTCAGTTTACTGTTTTAAAAATGGGCCCCACCTTAAACCCAAACTTTCTAAAATCGTATGAATCTATAGTAGTTCTATGACTTTCTGGAGCCTTCTAGAACTTGTTTTTGTTTATTTATAAGTTTGTATATCATACTAGAACTATAAACTGTTAAATGCAATTGAAAATACATAAGTACTATCAAATTATATTATCAGCAGATTAATAAGGCTTCTGCAAGTTTGCAAATTTTTGTTTATTTTTAAGCTTGTATGTTATGCTACAGGTTTAAACTGTTAAATGTGTTAAAGTACTTTTTTTTTATAATCGTTTCCCCCAAGCAAGGCAGGACCATCTGGGGTTACAAGGAGAGAAAAAAAAAACACAAGGTATAGGGGATGTCAAAGGAAGGATAAGAGAAGGATAGGAATCAAGGAGATAGAAAATGGCAATTGATGTTGCATTTAAACTTTTGCAGACTGTAGCTGTCAGAGAAGGAAGAATACAGAAAAAAAGTTCCACAGGTAGGAAGTGTGAACAAAGAAACTGAGAGAGTAGAAGTGATGGTTACATTTGTCTCTTTTGATAGTAAAAGGATGGGACCTAGGAGCCAATCTAGTAGCATAAGTAAATTCATGTGGTCAGGGTTCCAGGGAAAGAAGCTCATCAGAGCAGAAGCTGTGAAAATATTTGCAGAAAAGACAGAGGGAAGCCACATCCTGACTGTGAGAAAGTGACTGAAATTGAGATGATAACCAATTACATCATAAGTGAATGGAAAAATAAAACTTCCGAAATATTTTGATATTTTTTACCATTACAGAATTTTTGGTTTGGGGGTGAGCTTTTTCAAGAACTAAAACAAATTACCATATTTGAGGGCATATAAGACACACCCCAATTTCAACAGAGCAAATCAAGAAAAAATTAGTAATTAGTACAATTAATAAAATTATTAATAAATGGTACAATTTTTTATAGACTCGTGTTCTTTTACACGAGCCTATAAAAACTTTATTATATCTGAAAGTAAGAAAACAAAACAGAAATCAAGCATATGATATATAAAACACAAGGGAATTTTAAAAGATATTTTTATTAAAAAAAGTGCACCTTATATGCAGTGAAATATGGTACCTTCACTATTCTGGTAATGTTTATATTAAAGTGATGATTAGAATTGTAATAAGTCCTAAACATATGATGAAAGTCAGTTTATAAATTTTGTTTTGTTCTTGAGATATTAAAAGCTATTTTTATTTTAAAAAGTGCACCTTATATGCCATGAAATATGGTACCTTCACTATTCTGGTAATGTTTATTTTAAAGTGATGATTAGAATTGTAATAAGTCCTATGACGAAAGTCAGTTTATAAATTTTGTTTTGTTCTTGAGAATTTACAATAAAAATATTAAACACTATTTATTGGATTGTTTATTTACAAGAATAATTTTATATTTACAGTATTCTAAAAATTGATACAATGCAAACTATCTATCGTTTATCATTTTTGAAATTACAAATAGTCAAAAGATGAAAACAATTTTTTATTCATAAATTTATAAACATTCACTTAAATATTAAAATATTCAATCAAAAATAAGGAAATCTTTATTATTTATCATTTTATAAAATTCAAATCAATTGGCAATTAGATGATGTTTTGCCGACCATTCCAATGAGGAATATAAAAAGTGTGAACAAACAATCTAATAAATAAAATTGAATTTTCGGTTTGGGGGTGACCTTTTTCAAGAACTAAAACAAATTAATGCCTTTTTCATTACTTTTGAAGTAAAAATTTTATCAGTTAATGACATAGAAATATAATGTTACAAAAAGTCATAAACCTCGTAAACATACAACAGGTCACTCTCTCAGCTTTTCTTTAACCAGTCAAATAAACCACACATTATTTATTTATTTATATTCATGTCCAGGGCCGTAGCTGATGCTAAAAAAACACCGGGCACAGAGAAAATTGCCCGGATTTATTAGTTGGCAATGTGATGACGTCATCAGTGTCATCCGTTTCCAGAAACTATGATTTTTGCAGATTTTTTCGTCTATTCCAATGGAAATTAAGCACAGAACGTGAACGAAAGCAAGAAATCGGGTTCGGACTTTCTGAGTATAACCAATCTTTTCTCCCAAAATTTATAAATAAACAGATTTTTACTGCGTTATTCGGATGTTTTCTTCATTTTTCTTTCTTTCTTTCTTTGTGAATTGTTTAGTTTGATTTCTGACGAAGACATTTTTCCTTGTCCAGATTTTCACTTTGATTGCACTGATGGACCGGACCTGTGCCCTGTAGTCAGATACAACCATGTTCATGTCAGTGTGTACAAAAACTGGGAAAAGATCCATTTCATGTTCACAATTGAAACAAAAGTTGAAATTAATGGCACAGCAAGAAATGAAAATTAAAATCGTATTTCCAGGTTACTTGATTGTTTATTTGGGGAGTGACTTGTAAAGTCTGAAGCTGGGAGGTAGATAGGGGATATTCAACAATTCCTGCTAATGAACCAGCTGACTCTCTCCAATCATCCCTATCCCCATCTTTCACAGCTTGCCTACAAGCATTTTATATGAGGTATTAACAGTTATATAATTTTTTCCACAGTGGATATATCCATAAAAATGACTTGACAAGCATAAGATGGCTGCCTTTTATATATATATTTTCGCAACGACAAATCGGAGAGCCAGGTTCAAATTCCACTTGGATTCCTTGCATTCACTTACGTACAAATACCCTTGGGAAAGGTATTAATCCATCTCTTCCTTCCAGTTATGGGTTAAATAGCAGGACAGGTTGGGTTCTATAGCCTTGGTCAGCAACCAGTCTATCGCAGAAAGCAATGGCAACCTACTGCAGGATACATCTTCTGCCCAGTCAGTCGTGTCTCTT
>JBBBDQ010001839.1:2855000-2870000 GCA_037127315.1 Ascarosepion bandense | reverse complement strand
TTAGGCGGCACCAGTGATCTAAGCTCATCAGAGCAGAAGCCATGAAAGTACTTGTAGAAGAGGCACAGGGAAGCCACATCACGCCGGTGTGAGAGCAGTTGCAGCTGGTCTGCCAAGTCAGTATCAACCACATTACAGATCCTCCTTTGTATTTTGAACATAGTGATAAAAAGAGAATGTTGTACAGAAAGGGATTGAAAAACGTGAGTCATCTTAGATAAAAGGTAATTGTTTGTAGTGATGTCATATCTTAAACCTCTACTGCTAGAATACTACAATCATCTTGACAGATAAACAAGGAACATATATATATATATATATATATATATAAATACGAACTTATATTTTTATTCTTTGTTGCCTGTGTGGAGAAGGATGTAGCCAGAGAAAATCATGCATATATGAGGGTGCTGTCAAGAGTTGTTGACTTGCAGGAGTTGTCTTCTCTTCTTCTCTGCATTCGCTCTGCATTCTCATTTCAGCCAGAAAGACCCCAAACTTACATAACCTGAAACTTCCATGCATTTTTGCCTTCTCAGATTTTCGTTTGTGTCATCTATGGCCAGGCACATCTGTCAATCATCTTCACTGGTTATAACCTTTCAAGCCAACTACCTTTGATGTCGACCACATTTTTGTCGGTCACTGTTTATATTTTCTGCCTTTGATGTTGATCATATTTCTGTCAGGTCACAGAAATATATTACAATGAGAGGTTAAATCATGTTTTGTGACCTAACGATCTGTTGAAGATATTTCAGTACTTTTAAGAGAGATTATACCACATTTCTTATAATTATCTCAGAATGGGCATTAGTTAGGTGGCCAGATGTAAGGGAAGATGTGGTTGCAGAAATTGTTTGACAGCCATGAATGGGCTCTCCTGCTTGTATGGCATGAAGCAGAGTCCTGTTACCAGACATAGGATCTTCCAGCAGCCACACTCTTGACCCAGAGCAGCACTAACTCCTCAAGGTACTTGATGTAGGCCTCCATGTTGAGTCTGAGGCCCTGTGGGAAGATGAATGGAGGTATAACATCACCATCACTAGTGATCACTCTAAACATCTTCGTAATCACCATTAGACTCATCCAACCTTTTCTGAACACATATTGAAGCTTCTGGCATTTTCAAATTTATGTCAGAGTGAATTGCATCATCGTGCTCTTTTTCTCACAGACAGTGCCCAACTGACCCTATTAAACTGTACAGTCAACAAAATCATAAACAAACAACAATCATACAAAAAGTAAAAAATATAAAATGGCAACAATTTAAATACTAACACTCTGCATATCTAACATAATTTTACTTATGTAATATTGTATTTATGTAGATGTAGATGTGCAATGCTATTGGTGAAAAACTTTATTCTAATTATTAATTTTTTATAAATACTTATAATGTGCATATTTATATTTATATCTTAATAACTTTATAACTTGAAACATAAGTACATATATATATATATATATATCAGCATGCACTGTGGGTATAGAAGAATCCAAAGGAGTATGCTGTACATACAGTGGTAGGATAACTCTCTAAGCGAGCTCTAAATATACATTTATATGAATACATATAGAGCAAATATGAGAAAAATTAAGGCAGACATGTTATTTCATGGTAAATTGGAAGTATAGGCCGATTTACCATGAAATAACATGTCTGCCTTAATTTTTCTTATATATATATATATATATATATATATATATACATAAAAATATACAAAACCCACACACACACACACACATATATACACAATAATTTGTGTACAAATGTGTGGCTTTTATTAATTTTTTTCTGTTTATTTTACATATAAAACTCATAATTTGTTTGTTTAAATATTTTTAGTTATGTTTATTTAAATTATAAAATTAAAAAATAAGAAAACATTCACAGTATATATGTCCAAATAGAAATTGTTATGTAGGTAAAATCCCAAGGAAGATCCTATTAATATTAATGTAAAAACTGATCTAGCCAGAGGGATCAATGTAAATTAAATTATCTATTTACAGAGCCAAATATGTATATTTTTTTCAAATAAACTTCAAAAATTATATGTGCCAAAAAGAAATAGTAAAGAAAAGTGGAAGGGGGAGTTTAAAAAAAGAGGGGGAAGATTATGTTAGAAGAAAGGCGGGCTACACAAGAGTGAAAAGATTTGGAAAAGAGAAGGCCGGAAACCACATCCTAAACAGGGAACAAGGGATGAGCCTCTACACCTGTACAATAGACGTGGGTGGAGTGTGAACTGGGTGATAGTTTAGTCTATCTACTCCAATTGAAAAAAATAAAAATAAATAAATAAAAAATAAGAAAAAGAAAAGTGAAAAGATTGGAAAAGAGAAAGCTGGAAACCACATCCTAAACAGGGAACAAAGGATGAGCCTCTACAAAACAGAATATATATATATATATATATATATATATATATATATATTTCATTTTTACTTTTCTAACTTAAAGTATTTAATTTATGTGTGTGCTTTACATTTTTATTTTTTTGTTACTTTACATATAAAATTCATTTTTGATTTTTTTGTCTTTTTTAATATTTTTGCTTATGTTTATTTTACATACAAAATATGGATTGCTTCAGCATTGCAACAACACAAAATATTTAACAAAGTATAAATCACACCCTTGCGCAAATTAACTGAAACAAAATGAATGTCATCCTAGAATCTTTCACACTTTCCTTGATCTCATATATGTAGTCTCTTGGTGTTGTTTTTCTCTTCCGACCACATTTTCCTTTAAGTTTTGGATTGATGAATCCAGTTTGATTCTTCACCTTGATGACACGACTGACAGTTGGAAAGCTGACACCAACAATATCCACAATCTCTCTGTAGGGCTTGCCAGTGTGTTTATGTGGCATTACAATTTTCGAACACTTCCCTGTAGTAACGTCTATCGCAGATAATGGTCATAGGACAATTAATTGACAGTCAAGAAAATAGTATCTGAGCTTGATAAAATATCTTTTATAAAAATCATATTTTCTTTAAAAAGTAAAACTCTCATCAGACCAAAACTTTTTGCGAAAATGAATTCATTTTGTAAACAATTTTGGCCCAACAAGAGTATTAGAAACCTGGGTTGCGTAATAACTTGTTTACAAATTGAAAATATTTAAAAGTTCTACAATATAATTGTATTGACCACTTTTTAATACAACTTTTATTGTCTATAATTTTTATTGTTCCAAGCACTTTTAGCCACTCCTAAGGCAATTTCCAAGGTTGTTTCTGTCTCTGCTATTGTTTTATATATATGTGTGTATGTGCATGTATCTCAAAGCAAGGTAGTAAAGCCACTAAAACTAACAACACAAAATTTATAATCCTACACTTTAATTCTTTATATATATATATATGTGTGTGTGTGTGTGTGTGTGTGTGCATTGTGGTGCAGTGGATATTCTGCTTGCAATGAGAAATCAAAAAGATCAGTTTGAATGCCAGTTGAATTCATTACATTCACTTATGCACAATTACCCTTGGAAAAGATATTAATCCCTCTCTTCTCCCTCTAGCTATGGGTTAAATAGCAAGACAGATTGAGTTCTATAGCCTTGATTGGCAACCAGTATACTTTGCTGGAGTATAAAGAGGTCAACACTCCTATCTGTAGAAAAGACAAGTTACAGGACCATCAATGACCCTATCACCAATAGCAAGAAGCCATCGTTGGCCTACAATCCACAGATAGTGATGGGGTTTAAGGATATATATATACACATATGCATACACATTACATAGTGTGAAATTTTTGTAAGTAGACAGGTCCATGAAAATCTGAATCTATATTACTGACCTTATTTATTTTTCTATAAAACTTCCGTAATTTTATTATTCGTTTCAAATGTTAACATGTCAAATATTCTTTTACGTTTTATTCTTTTCAGTTTTATTCCATGACAGTGAACAGTGTGTGAGGAAATGTTTTATTATCTAAGAAATCAATACCTTACACGTAGAGTAGACAATATACACAAGCCGGACCGGAAGCGAATAGTCAATTGTCTTAAATAACAAAATTCCAGGAAAAAATTCCAGCCTTTTTCATATTTCATTGGTTTGTGTTAGCTAAATGTAAACTACACTTTCAGAGATGTAGGGAGGACTTCAGATAAGATTTCAGTAAATCAAAGAAATGTTTAGTTTTTTTTTAAGGTAGTGGGAAATAAACATGTATTTGAACAAGCAAGTCTCAAGTAAATTACAATGATCTACTAATAAATCTTTTAATACTACATTGTATACTTTTCTACCTGTGTGCATTCTAAGGTAGTTATAAGAAAAGTGATATAGTCTCTCTTAAAAACAATGAAATATTCCCAACAGGCTATTAAGTCACAAAACAAGATTTAACCTATCACTACAAACAACTTCCTTATCTAAGACGACCTGCTCACTTTAATCATTCTCAGTGTCACACTCCCTCCCTTTCTTTAATCTGTCTTTCTTTCTGTTTCTTTATCAGATACTCAACAATCTGGGTTCTATCTCTCTCTCTCTCTCTCTATATATATATATATATATATACTAACAGTATAGCCCGGCATTGCTTGAATGTAATGAAAGCTTTAAAACGAATCCATGGTCCTGGAGCTCATATTTGGATGTTGGCACAAAAGACTAAAAAGCAATAGTTGTTTCCAGTTAAAGCGAAACCGTAGACTGAAAGAAAAATGAATGGATGTAGGTCAAACTTTAATTTTCTGATACCTATATCAAATAAGTTTTTTTCATCGTAAACTGAATTTTGAAGGCTAAATAAGTCCTCTGAGTAAATGGTATCATGGCTGAGACTAAGAACTACAATTATACCTACTTAGAGCCAAACCTGAAGTAAAAACTAAAATAAAAGGTTGAAAAAATACAGATATACAAACAGATAAACAGACACACACACACAAACATCTTGCCTTTTATATATATATATATATATATATATATATATATAATCGATTTTCTGCACTATTGTAAGAACTGCAACCTTGAAACTTCTGAATATCATTTCTTATGTCTTTGTCTATGAGTGTATCAAATTTGATTAAAATCGGACCACTCCTTCTATCACACGATTTTGTCGATTAATGATTTTCGATATTTATTGGGGGTACCTCGACACAAAACCTAGCTAAGAACACTCGCAGAGGCTTATAGTACAACTGTGTAAATTTTCAAGAAAATCGATTCAGCCATTTCGGAGTCTATAGGTAATGGACACACACACACACACACACACACACACAGCCACACACGCACAGCCACACACATACATACACACACACAGAGTTCCATTTATAAATAAGTTTAGATTTATATATATATGTCCTTCTTTCGTTCTCTTTACTCACCAGATTTTCAACAATCTGGGGTTCTATGCCCCCCACTCTTTCTCTCTCTCTCTCTCTCTATGTCCCTCTTTCTTTCTGTTTCCTTGTCAGACACTCAGCAATCTGGGTTCCCTAAGACTGTAACACATTCATGAAGATAAATTAAAAAATTAAAAGGTCACTTGCAGTTCAGGAGCAAATTTGTCCACAACAGATCATTGGGTCACATAACATTAACTCTTCATTAAAATCAACATTTATTTAAGATGACCCCCCACTTTCAATCCCACTGTGTTTTGCACTCTTTTTGTTTATCTATGGTCCTATCTCACAGTTTCACTCTATGTCTCTCTCTTTCTGGCTCCCTTTCTATCTGCAATATCAAACATGAGAAACTATACATAGGTAAGTACAAGTGTATTAATATTTAATATATCAGTTTGTTTTCCTTTTGCCAAAAAAGCACCCATGCGGGAGTCAGTTCCACAAATTGTGGTTCTTGGGAAGAAGTAGTCCAAATGAAATTTTCTTCTTATTTACAAAGAGAATAATGATAGTTTAACACAGAGGGTATGGTAATAGTAAATTAGCTATATTCCTATAAGGAAACTTTTGCTATACACTGACTGAGCAGGCTGTATTGTTTTCCGTTGAAATTTATAAAATTTTTCCTTTAAAATACTTGTTAAGAAAACAGGTTTCTCAAGTCTAGTAGATGTTATCATTCTTTCCAGTATTGACTGGGGTTTATTTCTGAACATCCTATTTGATGTAGTGTGGAATGTTAACATCTTAATTAGGTTGTTTTTTCTCTTAGAGTTGCATTTTTTATCCATTTTAGTAATTGCTGCAGTTAGAAGTCCCCAAGTGATGGGGTTTCTGTTATATGGTACAGTTCATTGTTTGTGATTCTGTAGCACCAGTCCCTAATGTGCAAAGAAGGATGATTTTTGCTAAAACCCTTAGGATTTACTTGCTCAAAGCATTTCTTTCATTATTGACCTTAGGAAGTGGTTTCATACAGCTGACAGTTTAGATATTTGTGTTTCTGTAGCACCAATCGACAATGTTTAAAGAAGGATGATCTTTATGACCCTTAGACTTTACTCATTCAAAGCCATCTTTACTCATTCTTTCACCATCGTTTTAAGCAAGTGGTTGCATACAGTTGCCATCTTAGATATTTGTGACTCTGTAGCACCAGTCCCTAATGTTCAAAGAGGCAATGATTTTTGCCAAGACCCTTAGGCTTTACTTGCTCAAATCCATTCTCTCACCATTGACCTTAGGAAGTGGTTGTATATATCTGACAGTTTAGATATTTGTGATTCTATAGCACCAGTCCATGATGTTCAAAGAAAAGCGATTGGCTAGGCATTCAGGTTTCACTAGCTTAAAGCCTTTTTCACCATTGATCTTAGGAAGCGGTTGTATACATCTGACAGTTCAGATATTTGTGATTCTGTAGCACCAGTCCCTAATATTCAAAGAGGCGGTGATTTTTGCCAAGACCCTTAGGCTTTACTTACTCAAAGCCATTCTCTCACCATTGATCTTAGGAAGCGGTTGTATACATCTGACAGTTCAGATATTTGTGATTCTGTAGCACCAGTCCCTAATGTTCAGCGAAGGATGATCTTTGCCAAGACCCTTAGATTTTACTTGTTCAAATCCTTTATTTTTTACCATTGATCTTAGGGAGTGGTTGTATACATCTGACAGTTTAGATATTTCTGAATGAGTTTGGTATCATCCGTGACATCCACATGAAAGTCTTAGATGTAAAGGTCTGAACTGATGAAACAAAGGAATGTGGCCCATGTGAAAATCTTCTTTACCCGCCAACATTCCAAGCCCATTCCTTTGGTTGTGGTTTCACTAGATAGTAGGTAGGGACAGTGGGAATTTTGTTGATCCGTTCATGCGTGTCACTATTTAGATGATGAGGCATTTGACTAACTTACCATCACTAACCCGCCAGCCTAGTGCGCTTTGACTGACGTGCCCCTCTAGCTGCCAATCCGGGATGAGACGTTTCAAAATACCGCCATGAGGAGGCGGGGCACTTCGTGCATCATCCATGACCTTTACAAGGTTAGGTGAGTTAGTCCCATGTCTATCGTGAACTACTCCTCACACCACTGGGTTGACTCATTCCACTCGGTGTGACCTAGGATCTCCCCTATAGGCACGATGGTGCAACTCCGGTACACGCAATGCATTCGAGCTGTGTTACTGAGGATCATTTGGGATATGGGCCGGAAATGCCCCACCTGAGTAGTCTAAGTTGGAGGTAATCCTGGTAGGACTGCTGGGCTACCGCCCCTCGCTAGTTATAAGTCTGAGCGATGATTTAAACATCTTTATCAGCCCCTCCCTATTTACGGACTGTGTCCAAGACATAGGGCTGGTTGTACTCTGCAATCTTTTCCCTGTTGCAGACATTGAGGCTACTCACATCTGAGTCATATTGAATTTGTACATACAGTAACACTATACCCTGGTCGATCAAGATTGTGAGGTTGGGCTTTCTCATGCCATGCTTAGTTTTTCTAAGTTTTTCGAATTTCTGCTCATAGATGACTTTGAAACCATGTTTTGCTAGAATTTGCTCTACATGCCTTACGACATTATCATGGCACTTCATCTGGCAGGCTTGGGCAATGTGAGGCAGGCTCATGGGAGCAGAGCCACCACATTTGCATAGCGAAGAGACTTTCCAACACCCACCCTGTATAACTGGGTGGGTGTGCCCATACAGCCTAACCAAACTCTCATGGACTCCTGAAAATCAAAGCCAGCTAGATTAGTCGGTGCATGATCGAGCCAGCTATTGACGGCTGGCCCATGTTCATAACTTTGCAGACTCTTGTTGTCCAACTTCATGTGAAGGTCTTCAACTAGGGCCTCACAGGAACAGGTGGTGGACCCAGCATAGTGGTATGTCATCAAATTCGACACAGCTGGAAGAGCTGCTAGAGTAGTGCCCTCCTCATTGAGACCAGACAGTAGGCGAAAAGAGTCATAGTTACTCCCCGCCGCTTACCCGCACTTGGTTGAATTTCTTCACTTTGACCATTCAGGGCACTGGGCAGAAATTACATTGTGTCTGTATGGGTCAACTGGCCACACGATGCTTTGTTTTAATTAGACAGTCGGATTTCCCCGGTTCGTACCAGTTCTGTGTTGACAGTTCACTGCCGAACAAACGCCCCCACGCCGAGAGACACCGAGAAATGCCGAGCAACAGACATGAGATGGGGAGTGCAAGAAAGCACCGAGCCCTATGCACGCAGCTGCCACTTGCCCGAAGAAGGGCTGGAAGCTGTGGCATTTAATGAAAACCTGGGCAAGGAGCCGTTTTGCTCGCTGGTCGACACGCCTGTAGCGATGAGATAGCACTGCAAGTGAAAAACTACAGCAAACAACGCACAGGGCGAAACAGGAACAGAGGGCTGGAGAGAAAATTTTCCATGGAAGTAGCAATAGAGTAAAGTGAAGCATGTGGTGTTTCATCTAAGGGCAAAAAAGTTCTAGAGAGGAAAAAAATTCATAACCCACAAGGCCACATTAGAAGCATAGGTGCCTAATACAAGGAGGGTATCTTAATCATTGGAAGCTACAGGTATTTTTCACAGTATGCAATAAATGAAGCAGGTCTAAATAAAATGTGGGCAGGTCAGAAAATCATTTAAAAATATAAAAAACATGAATTTTATCTAAGAATCATACATGGTAATTCAGAAGATAATAAAAAAGAATAATTTAAAAAAAAGGATTTCAACATCTTTTTGTATGTGTGTGTGTGTGTGTGTGTGTGTGTGTGTGTGTATATAGAGTTTTTCATCAATTCACCCGAAGCAAGGAAACAATGCCTCTAAGACGCAAGGAGGTAATGGCAGTGAAAGAGAAGGAGAAGAAACCAGAAATCCAATTCTAAACAGGAAACAAGGGATAAACCTCTACTCTCATTCAAAAACCAGGAAGGAGTGTGAATCAGATGTTAGGTCAAACCTATCCACTCCTATTGAAGAAAAATAAATAGTAAACAAAATTTCAGAGTGTACAAAGAGACATTAGACGTGTGTGTGTGTGTGTGTGTGTGTGTGTAGAGTTGTAAATTGTTTTTTTTTTCATCAATTCACCCGAAGCAAGGAAACAATGCCTCTAAGACGCAAGGAGGTACTGGCAGTGAAAGAGAAGGAGAAGAAACCAGAAATCCAATTCTAAACAGGAAACAAGGGATAAACCTCTACTCTTGTTCAAATACTGAAACAACTACATCATTTTTGCTGGATTCTTTGAGGTAAGGAATTATCCTTATTCTTTGCTATTCACACCAGCATCCTCATCTTGCTTGTTTATACTCACAATGTTTATCTGAATCTTTAACATGAGTAATTATTATTATATCCATTGCTATTCAAATCAGCATCCTGGTTGTTATTCTCACGTTTCAGCGACTATGCACTCTGGTTTTCTTCAAGTTAGATAGAAAGGGATATACAAAGATAGAAAGAAGCGTAAGACAAGGATGTGTCTTTTCACCGGGTCTTTTCAACTTGTACAGTGAGACTATTTTGAGGATCCTAGATATAATATCAGGATTTGTCAATGGAGGCCACAATTTGAACAACATAAGGTACACAGATGATACAGTGCTGATTGCAGACACGGAAAGGAAACTACAAGACCTCCTACAGAAGGTAGCTGAAGAGAGTGACAAAAAAAAACTACAAATAAACTACAAGAAAACCGAATACATGGTTATCAGTAAAAAGAGCAGCCCAAAATGCCAAATACAGGTGGAGGATCAAGCAGGTACAAAAATTTAAATACCTGGGAAGTATTCTAACAGAAGATGGAAAGTGTGACACAAAGATCCGAAAGCAAATTGGCATGGCAAAGGACACATTCCAGAAGGTGAGTAGAGTACTAAGAGATAGGAAACTTTCACTAGAAACAGAGTACTGGACTGCTATATTATGTCAGTTCTTCAATATGGCAGTGAATGCTGGACAATATCATCAAAGATGAAGGAAAACTTGCAGCAACTGAAATGTGGTTCTACAAAAGGATGCTGCAGATATCATGGACCAAGTATGTGAGCAATGATGAGGTTTTGGAAAGGATGGAAACAAAAAGGAAATTAATATTGAGCATCAGGAAGTTCCTGGGACATGCAATGAGGAAGGAGGGCTTGGAAAACCTGATACTAACAGGCCAAATTGAAAGAAAAAGAGACAGAGGAAAGCAGCAAATAACATATTTGAAGAGCCTGAACAGGTAGATGACAGAACTGTGGTTGGTGGTGTTACAGGAGAAAGCTTGCTAAGAGCCACCAGGGATAGAGAGATGTGGAAAGCCGTGATCGTCTATGTCCTGAAAGAACAAGGCACATAGAAGAAGAAGATGTTAATTTTAAAACTCATTAACCCTTGTTTGGTTATTTAATATCAAATTTTCTATTGAATACATAGTGAGTATCAAACTCATACTCAGTAGTAATGGTCACCCACTAACCCTTACGCAGTATTGGGTGGCAGGTTTTCTTCTGGCCATATTGACTAGACTATTAAAGTTTTAGTTAAATCATACTGGTTCCCTGACAGCTGTGATTTCAATCCCAGTGTCTGGCAGTGCTGAAAAATTGTTGTATCGCCGAGGTGGCAGGACAATACCAAATGAAGTGTGCTGAAGTATCTACAGCACAACATCCATGCTCATGGATATTAAGAACAAACAAGATAAACACAGATAAGACAGAACAATAATAATTAGAAAGAGAGGAACGGTTAAGTTGTTAGAGTCGTAGAGAGCACAGTCTGATAATAATCGTCAATGACACTCCGAACTCCTGACTGCTATTAATCTTATCTCTGTAGCCTTTTCATCCACAGACCATTTCATCTTTGAGAGAGCTAGAGAGGTGTCAGCTGTTCTTCAACAAAAGCTATATACTCTTTCTCTCTGGAAGTAATGGACAAAGTTTTATTAACAGATAATAAGAGTTGTCTCCCCTAAGTATGAAATTCAGAATGAGGACAATCTACTCTGTGGATTGAATAAAGTGTTCAATTTGAAATTCCAAGAAGGTTGCTAAGCATTATTACAAACACCTGAAGATAGCTGGGGGTTAAAATGGTTGAAACACTGTAAATATAACAAATATATTCCAAACAACAAAAGAGATTATAACAACTTGATCATTTTTCCTGAGATTTTATGTGTATACTTAAGACAATATTCAAGAGTTTTCTTACATCTGAACCTACTACATCATCATTCCCATGACCGGGTGTGGCTATAAGTTCACAACACAGCTGAGCACCTGACCAGCTCCTTTCACATGGGCCATTGTCTAAGTCTCTACAAAGTAACTTGGAGAATTATTCAAGTATTTAGCAAATTAGACCAGGTAGAGCCCATCCCTCTCCAGGTCAAACCAAAGCTAATGTGGTCAGACTTAGGGAGTCATAATGTCTAACTAGTTCCCCTCATATGTTTCAGTAATGTGCCATTGTCTAAGTCTCTACAAAACATATTAGAGAAGTATTCAGATATTCAAGTAGGATGTGCGTTGTGGTGCAGTGGATATCGACTTGGAACGAGAAATCGGGGTGCTGAGTTCAAATTCCTGTTGAATTCCTTGCATTTACTTACGCACAAATACCCTTGGCAAAGGTATTAATCCATCTCTTCCCTCTAGTTATGGGTTAAATAATAGGACAGATTGGGTTCTATAGCCTTGGCTGGCAACCAGTCTACAGAAGAAAGCAATGGCAACCTACTGTGGGATAATCATATGCCCATGTCAGTCATGTCTCTTTCGAGACAAGATTGCCCAAAGCGGGTATCACGTATGGCTCTTAACTAACTGACTGATTCAAGTATTGGGAAAAGTAGACCGGGTGGAGCCCATCCCTCTTCAAGTCAAATCACTGCTAATGTGGTCAGATTAAGGGATCATAATGCCTGACCAGTTTCTTTTGTATATTTCAGTCATGTGCCATTGTCTAAATTTCTACAAAGCAAATTGAAGAAGTAGTCATGTCTTGGGCAAAGTAGTCCAGGCGAAGCCCATCTCTCCCAGTTCAGACTTATTTCTCCCTTATTCTCTACTCATAATGTAAAAACAAAAATTTTCAAATCGCCCTGCTATATGAGATGCTTAAGATAAACAAAAAAAAAACAAATCTATGTTATAAAACTTAGCTTAGTCTGGCATAAGGCTGCAATAAAAGAGCATTGTGAAGATTGAAATCATTTCTATTGTTTTAGCAGGTGAGATTGCTAAACATCAAATCAGAGTAAACATTTTAAAGTAACAAAAATGATAACATTGATAAATATACCAGGATCAAGACTGTTCTTTTGTTACCATACAAAAAAGGCAAAGCAATAAATTGAAAATTAGCACGATAAAGTGCAAGATACAAATAAAGTTGGCAGAAATCTTCAAGTTGTGGGTGCCAAAAATGATGCAATGATGTAAGTGTAGTCAGGGCAGGAGGGCAGTTGGGTGTGGTACAATAGTCAGGGTTGGCTTCTGTGCATTTCTGCTGTAGGAGGGTACTGCAGGCTTTGGTGGGAATTACATGAAACATAAAAATAGATACTCAATTTCTTTTTTATTTATTTTGGCATGATACACAGAGCTTTTGAAAGATCTGCAAAAAAATGTGATTTACTTAAAAAAAATACAGCAAAATTATTTTCATTATGAGCATAATACCCATAAAAAAATTACAGGATTATTTACATATGCATAAGATCAGTTTAGCATCTCTGCACTGTGCATCAAATTAGAATGTCACTCTGCTTACAGTCAGTGTTGTATCTGTGTACTCTGAAATAGATCAGTCTCACTCTTTAACCTCTATGGCTTATTTAATACCAAAATCTAAATATTTTAAACATAATTTTATATCTTTACCTACAGATATTCTGTACATAATTTTATACTTTCTGGATAAACATTTTTTAGATATAGTTTTAAAAATCTATTGTTGGTAATTTCACGAGAAAAATGTATTGCTGGTCATTTTATAATTAAATGTACTGCACAGTAAATATAGGATAAATACAAATATAGAATTTGTCATTTTATATATATATATATATCTCCAAATGAATAAGAACAAAGAAAATATTTGCAACATTCAAAACATTAATTTAAAACCGTGTTAAGTATAAAAATAGAGATATTAATATTTATGAAGTATGTTTCTTAAAAATATTTTTTAAATAAAACGTTTGTTACCATCACTGTTAACTACTTGATGAGACATGTTTTCAATGTCAAAACAAAATGTACAATTTTGTTATAGTTTATACATGTTCTAACATAATAATTAATTATATATACATATATATATATATCCACACTGATGAGTTGTGATACAGTAAAACAGGCTTGTATATGGATGACGAATATATTATGCTCTCATTACAATTGAGCTCTCTAGAGAGGAAAATTTAAAAAACACAGTTACCCCTTCTGCAACTTGTACATAATTCTTCAGCAATGAATAGTGTTCTTTCAGTGACTGGCGTGTGTATACACCACTAATATATAACATGCTAAAATTTCTCTTCGCTGATGCCATGCACCTATGACTTAGGGGTCAGTGATCCAACTGACACCAAATCGGTCAAGTTTCGATCCCAGCCAGAAGCAAGAAGATGTATAGCGACACGGATGAGCTGTGATGCAGTGAAACAAGCTTGTATGTGGATGACGAAGATATATATATAATTCCAAGTGAAGAGGACTCAAGGTTTTTTTTATTTTGAGTACTCTGGCATTTATTTTATTATAAACAGTGCTCAATATAATGAGTAGTATAGAGCTTAATATAATATAATTATATAGTTATGTATCAATTTTACATTGCGACATGGAAATTTCTGTGTTTCAAGATTTAAAATGTTTTTAAATGTAAACCATCTGCACAACCACATCAACATTGCCTGATGATGAGAATCTATCTCGAAACAGAAATTTCCATGTCGCAATGTAAAATTGATACATAGCTATATATATATAATTGAATTTGTTTTTTAACTAAAATTAATATATTTTACATTGCAACACAAAAATTTTTGTTTCATGATTTTTACCTTGTCACCATGCAATGCTAGATCGCTGTTGAGAAAATGATTTTTATTTGAATATAAGAAAGCATATGTTTGTTATTTATAGATATGGAAGACAGAAATATGTGTATGTGTGTGTTCAATTTAACTAATCAGAATCAAGATCCATTTTAAATTTAAAAAAACATTATATTTTGGGGGAATACATGATTTCTTCTTTTTAATCTTAATGGCAAAACTGTCAGCCGATTTCAAAACCCTTGTCTAGACTCCATTTTTGTTGATGTATCCATTACAGTTACAATTTTTTTTTCCTTTAGTTTTCTCTGTATCTCAACATTTTCTAAAACAAAAAAGAAAAAAAGAAAAGACATTATATATTTTAGATCTAACTTAAAGGGACCTTTGAGTATAATTATACTATTTTTATTTCGATTCAGAATGCATTTTATTCTAATTTTTCAAAACTCTTAATTTATAAATAATACTTTTTAATATCCATTTATTTATTAATTTTTTTTTCTTGATAGATAGATAGATAGATAGA
>JBBBDQ010001839.1:2745000-2852500 GCA_037127315.1 Ascarosepion bandense | reverse complement strand
GATTTTTAGGATAGGTTCGTATAAATAGAATACATATTCTTTGTAATAAATCATTTTATAGATCAGGTTCCATTGACATATTTTTGTAAAAAGTCTTTTGTCAAGGAAGGGAAGAAATAAATATAAATTACAATAATTATCCTCTTCTTCCAATTAGTCACAGTAAGGTATTTTTATGTGCGTTGTGGTACAGTGAATATCGGCTCGGAACAAGAAACCAGGGAGCCGAGTTCAAATTCCAGCTGAATCCATTGTATTCACTTACACGCAAATACCCTTGGGAAAGGTATTAATCCGTCTCTTCCTTCCAGTTATGGGTTAAATAGCAGGACAGATTGGGTTCTATAGCCTTGGTCGGCAACCAGTCTACCGCAGAAAGAAATGGCAACCTACTGTGGGATAATCTTCTGCCCAGTCAGTCATGTCTCTGTCAAGACATGATCGCCCAAGCGTGTATCACGGATGGCACTCAACTGACTGAATTACTTCCCTACCACTACTAACTCAAGGGTCAAGCCATATACTTCCCACTACCAAAGAAGAAATTACTATTAAAATTCCTTTAGCTTAACCCTAATGAAACCAATACCTCCCAACACCTTCCTTTACTAGAGCTAACCTTTTCACTTTTCCTTATTTTTTTTTCAATTGGAGTAGATAGACTGAACTATCACCCGGTTCACACTCCACCCACGTCTATTGAACAGGTGTAGAGGCTCATCCCTTGTTCCCTGTTTAGGCTGTGGTTTCCAGCTTTCTCTTTTCCAATCTTTTCACTCTTACGTAGCCCCCTGCACACCAGTGGCCTTTACGCCTTGCCCAGGGTGATATGATTAAAAAAAAAAAACCTCTGGGCTTAGAATTTTTCCTCATTCTCTGTTTATAAGGGGTTAAAAAATGCATGTCTTAAAATGTCTTAAATGACTCTTTCACCACTAAGTTTTATCTGAATATCTGCTCTGTAAGTTAAATTAATTTACATTGAGCTCTCCATTGGATCAGTTTTAATATTTTAATGATATTACAAGGATCCTCCTAGATTATTTACTAACCTTATCCCGGATTATTTACCAACCCTATCCTGAATTTTTATCACATATATATATACAATATTTATGCTCTCACACCCTGATTGAGCACTCTGGAAGAATGGTAGATTTTGAAAAACAGTAGCTACTCTGGCATCTACACATCGCTCATTCAGTAAAATGAATTAGAGCACTCTGGCTATTGGGCACGTATAATGATAACATATGCGCTAAAAGGTCTGCCTTCTTCCACCAAACGCCCATAGCCCAGAGGTAGAATCGCCAACTGATGCCAATTCGGTTGGGTTTCAATCCTGGGTTAAAAAGCAATCGGAGTCTAACTGTACTGATGAGCTGTGATACAGTGAAACAGATCTGTCTGCGGATGACAATATATATTTATAGATCCAAATAAAGCCTACAAGATTAATAGAATCAGTAAAACATGTCAAAGTAAAGCATGTTAGATAAAAGACACATTATTTTCCTACCTATTTATTCTATATATATATATATATATATATATATATATATATATATAGTGATGTAAATTATTAAATATGCATATGAGGAGGGTGCACATATGTATAGTATAATTATTCAGGTATTAATAAAACAATGCTCAATGTATGAACAGAGCTGTATTATATATATATACTAATAAATATACATATTCTACATCTATGGCATTACTTGGAGTTTCATGCATTATGCAATCATCAGGTGCATATTTCAAACTGTTTGACATATGCACCTGATGATTGCATAACACATGAAACTCTGAGTCATGCCCTAGACATAGGATAATATATATATATATATATATATATATATATATATATATATATAATTGAAGTAGTAGGAGGATTTGAATAATTAAGTAATTCATCAAGCTTTTTATTCGACCTCAACAGAATGCAGAAAGCACTGGATGGCCATTTAGTACTATATTTGGGACTGTTCAGCAGTGTGCATCCACTACCAGGAATCAAACCCAGACAGTTTTTGGTTATTAAGCTGATGTCATACCAACTGTACCACGGGCCCTGGTGATGAAGAGCTAACGAATTAAACTCGATGACATGCCACTCATTCACAAATTTCGTGGTGGAACTTATCCAAGCTCCTTTACCCGTAGGACAGTGCCTCCCAGAGCCATGACTTCTCCAACACAAACCACTAAATCCATAGCAAGTTAAGCTATTTAAAGCACAGAGATATGATTGAAGTAGTAGGAGGTGCGTCATCGAGTTTAATTCGTTACCTCTTCGTCACCAGGGCTTGTGGTACAGTTGGTATGACATCAGCTTAATAATCAAAAACTGTCTGGGTTCGATCCCTGGTAGTGGATGTGCCCTGCTGAAGTGTCCCAAATATAGGATGAAACGGCCATCCAGACATCTTTGTCACCAGGGGCCATGGTACAGTTGGTATGACATCAGCTTAATAATCAAAAACTGTCTGGGTTCAATTCCTGGTAGTGGATGCGCCCTGCTGAAGTGTCCCAAATATAGGATGAAACGGCCGTCCAGACCTCTTCGTCACCAGGGCCCATGGTACAGTTGGTATGACATCAGCTTAATAATCAAAAACTGTCTGGGTTCGATTCCTGGTAGTGGATGCGCCCTGCTGAAGTGTCCCAAATATAGGATGAAACAGCCATCCAGACATCTTCGTCACCAGGGCCCATGGTACAGTTGGTATGACATCAGCTTAATAATCAAAAACTGTCTGGGTTCAATTCCTGGTAGTGGATGCGCCCTGCTGAAGTGTCCCAAATATAGGATGAAACGGCCATCCAGACCTCTTCGTCACCAGGGCCCATGGTACAGTTGGTATGACATCAGCTTAATAATCAAAAACTGTCTGGGTTCGATCCCTGGTAGTGGATGCGCCCTGCTGAAGTGTCCCAAATATAGGATGAAACGGCCGTCCAGACCTCTTCGTCACCAGGGCCCATGGTACAGTTGGTATGACATCAGCTTAATAATCAAAAACTGTCTGGGTTCAATTCCTGGTAGTGGATGTGCCCTGCTGAAGTGTCCCAAATATAGGATGAAATGGCCATCCAGACATCTTTGTCACCAGGGCCCATGGTACAGTTGGTATGACATCAGCTTAATAATCAAAAACTGTCTGGGTTCGATCCCTGGTAGTGGATGCGCCCTGCTGAAGTGTCCCAAATATAGGATGAAACGGCCATCCAGACCTCTTCGTCACCAGGGCCCATGGTACAGTTGGTATGACATCAGCTTAATAATCAAAAACTGTCTGGGTTCGATTCCTGGTAGTGGATGCGCCCTGCTGAAGTGTCCCAAATATAGGATGAAACGGCCATCCAGACATCTTTGTCACCAGGGCCCATGGTACAGTT
Organism: Ascarosepion bandense; assembly: GCA_037127315.1. NCBI lineage: Eukaryota > Metazoa > Mollusca > Cephalopoda > Sepiida > Sepiidae > Ascarosepion > Ascarosepion bandense. The sequence goes on along the minus strand of JBBBDQ010001839.1, from coordinate 2,849,098 downwards.
GGTATGACATCAGCTTAATAATCAAAAACTGTCTGGGTTCGATTCCTGGTAGTGGATGTGCCCTGCTGAAGTGTCCCAAATATAGGATGAAACGGCCATCCAGACCTCTTCGTCACCAGGGCCCATGGTACAGTTGGTATGACATCAGCTTAATAATCAAAAACTGTCTGGGTTCGATTCCTGGTAGTGGATGCGCCCTGCTGAAGTGTCCCAAATATAGGATGAAACGGCCATCCAGACCTCTTCGTCACCAGGGCCCATGGTACAGTTGGTATGACATCAGCTTAATAATCAAAAACTGTCTGGGTTCGATCCCTGGTAGTGGATGCGCCCTGCTGAAGTGTCCCAAATATAGGATGAAACAGCCATCCAGACATCTTCGTCACCAGGGCCCATGGTACAGTTGGTATGACATCAGCTTAATAATCAAAAACTGTCTGGGTTCGATTCCTGGTAGTGGATGCGCCCTGCTGAAGTGTCCCAAATATAGGATGAAACAGCCATCCAGACATCTTCGTCACCAGGGCCTATGGTACAGTTGGTATGACATCAGTTTAATAATCAAAAATTATCCGGGTTCGATCCCTGGTAGTGGATGCACACTGCTGAAGTGTCCCAAATATAGGATGAAACGGCCGTCCAGACCTCTTCGTCACCAGGGCCCATGGTACAGTTGGTATGACATCAGTTTAATAATCAAAAACTATCCGGGTTCGATCCCTGGTAGTGGATGCACACTGCTGAAGTGTCCCAAATATAGGATGAAACGGCCGTCCAGACCTCTTCGTCACCAGGGCCCGTGGTACAGTTGGTATGACATCAGTTTAATAATCAAAAACTGTCTGGGTTCAATTCCTGGTACTGGATGTGCACTGCTGAAGAGTCCCAAATATAGGATGAAATGGCCATCCAGACCTCTTCGTCACCAGGGCCTGTGGTACAGTTGGTATGACATCAGCTTAATAACCAAAAACTGTCTGGGTTTGATTCCTGGTAGTGGGTGCATACTGCTGAAGAGTCCCAAATATAGGATGAAACGGCCATCCAGTGCTTTCTGCATTCTGTTGAGATCGAATAACACCTTGCTGAATTACTTATATATATATATATATATATATATATACTATAATAGCATACTACAACTCAAAAGCTATTAAGTTTCAGTGTTCAATACACTGATGTAAGATCAGGCAGTGAAATGTGGTAAATATTAGTCAGTCAGTTAAGTGCCATATGTGATATATGCTTTGGGTAATCATATCTCAAAAGAGACATGATTGACTGGGCAGAAGATTATCCCACAGTAGGTTGCCATTGCTTTCTGCGGTAGACTGTTTGCCAGCCAAGGCTATATAACCCAATCTGTCCTGTTATTTAACCCATAACTGGAGGGAAGAGATGAATTAATACTTTACCCAAAAGTATTTGTGCATAAGTGAATGCAAGGAATTCAACTGGAATTCGAATTCAGCAACCCGATTTGTTGTTCTGAGTCGATATCCACTGCACGACAATGCATATGACCAAGTAAATATACTTGGTCATATATATATTGTTAAGGAGATTTAAAATCACAAGATTAAGCTTAAAATCAAAAAATCAAAAAGGTCATCATATCAGATGATGATAGTGGTATGGGAGGTGCTTAAATTTTAAAAGAATTGTGTGTGAAGACACATGAAAATTAGGGCAAAGTGTTGCAATTTAAGTCAGACATGACATGTCAAAAATTTGAAAAAGGAATAGAATAAGACGGTAGCTAACGTAATTTTTTTAAAAGCAAAAAGTTGAAAAATATACAAAATAACAATAAACAAAATAAAATATTCATCATAAAAGGTTTTGTTAATATAAAAAAAAACTATTTTAAAGAAAATAGATGTGACAAATGAAGTTCTTTTTTTCTTTTTTTTAATCGTTTCACCCCAAGCAAGGCATTCCACCACCACTATTGTGCTTGGGGTTACATAGGGGAAGGTAAATAGAAAGAGTGGTTAGATATAGGAAATGTCAGAAGAGGGGTGATAGGTAGTTGGGTAGATGGAAAGAGTGTTTGAAAGAATGGAAGCGAGTTAGTGTTAGGAGGTGTCTATTGACCTTACATTTAAACTCCTGGAGATTGTAGCCGCCGGGGAAGCAGTCATGTGGAAGGGAATTCCACAGTCGGGAAGTACGAGAAAAGAAACTGTTGGAGTAGAAGTTGCGGTTGCATTTTATCGGTTTCACTGTAAAAGGGTGGGATCTAGTTGCTAATCTAGTATCTTGTGCAAATTCGTACCTAGGGGGCACCAGTGATCTAAGTTCATTGGAGCAGAAGTCATGGAAATATTTATAGAAGAGACACAGGGAAGCCATGTTGCGCCGGTGAGAGAGAGACTGCAGGCAGTCTGCCAAGTCAGTATCGATCACATTACAGACCCTCTGCTGTACCTTGTCGAGAAGCCCAAGGAGAATAGCAGGGGCACCCGACCAGATATGGCAACAGTATTCAATGCACGGCGGATGGTAGATTTATAAATGTGCAGGATAAATTCAGACAGAAAAAACCTCCGGGCCCTGCACAGAGAACCGACTTTTAATTTTTAAAATGAAAGTACTAGATAATAGATGACTATTAGTGAAAGTAAATACATCCAACAAAGTAACTGTTAATAAAGTTTAGTTTTAAGGTATATATAATAAATTAAAAGGGATAGGTTTATATATTATAGCAAATAGTAAACATATTGAGACAATTCTAGGTATATTTAAGAGTGTGAAAATCTTATGATGACAGTAAGTAGTAATTTCATTATGTTGGTTTAATAAGTTAGTTCTTGGAAATTTAATTATATGGATTTTTTCTTGTAAGCAAAGAAAATATGTTTCATGTAATGATTTATATGTTCTAGCTTTTGTTAATACCTTCCATATTACTGTAGGAGTTTTATTTGCATCTTTTAATTGCCAATATCATTTGGAGAGAGAAATTGAATTACTATAGATTTTATTATTGAAGCATAGTGTATGCTAATAAAATCAAGTTTTAAGTATTCTTAGTATTTCTGATATATTTGGTAAGATTTGGATTTTCTGTAGTGGAGATGGTAGCTTGGTATACTATGGAATTTGTAAGGAATCTTTTTTGTAGAGGACATACGTTAGGGTTATGACAATTGAAAGTATCAGTATTACTATCATTATTTATAATAAGTTGGTTATAATTGTTAATTTTGTTATATTTTTTTTAGGATTTTACTATTGTGTTTTTTTTTTATTATCATATCAAGGTTATCAGTGCAGCTATAACTAAGTTTCAGTGAATATTAAAAAATTTGATAAGGGGATTATTGGAAAGTGTTGCTGAACTAGGTTAAAGAAATTATTGTCTAACTTAGTACTAACCATTTGGTTAAATGGTGGTGTGTACCAAATTATTATTCTATTTCTATTATGTTTGGTATTATTATTATTTTGCTTATAATATTTAGTGTCATTGCAATTATAGCCACTATTTTAGAGCAGTATTGCAGTCTTGACTGTGTTTATAAAAAATGTCTTCAGTTGAGGAAATGTTGTTTATTTTGTGTTTAACAGAATGTGATATATGTTTGATAATAGACGGTTGGTGATTAGATTTAGAAAGTATGTAGATAGGGTTAGTATGTTTTTAACCAAATCTAAAGTAACATCTAGGAAGTCAACATTTTTATGTTGGTATGTACTATTGCTTTAAGATTAACGTTTTTCATTATGCTATGTATGAATTTACAAATTCTCTCTACTTTAGAGTTTGTAAAATTATGAACAATCATGAGACCATTGTCTCTATATAACCCAATGTCATCACTATCAACATCACAATGTGCCGTTAGATTGTACAAAATGAATAAACCTACAAGATCTGATGCTTCTGCAGACTCTAGTGCTCCCATGGCAATGTCAAAGAGATACTCAGAATAGACTTTGTTTATTGTTATGGATGAGGACTGATTGTTTAGATTTTAAAATGATTACTTTCTTGAATAGTGAGGTCAAATTTTCCATAGCAAAATCCAAAGTTAAGGTAAACAATTCCTTTGAGATAGAGAGGTAATAATCCACTATGTCAAATTAGATAAATGAACATTTAAATTTGTGGTTAATATGGTTGAACCAATTAATGATGTCAGTGGTATTACTCCATTCGGTTAATCCTATATTTTGTTTGACTTGTAAGTTGACTGTCAAGTATTTGTTTACTAACTTTACCAATTTCTGGTTTAGTCGAATTATTAATTCTAGTCGTGCAATTTGTTCAATGTCGAGTTTGTGATCTTTTATAGTAATGAATTATTCGATAGGGTTGAGTTTGAATTATTAGGCCACCCCAGATTTTTTAAAAGAAATGATGTATTTCATACTATTTTTAGTATTTATTGCCAAGTGGATAATTCTAAATGAAAATAGAATGGTTCTTTTGTTATTATTACTTGGCAAAATTTTACAAGGCAAGGAAGCAAAGATGAACTTGTCTGAATCACCATAAATTTTCTTCATTCTTTCATTGATGAAACTGCAATATAGGTAATTATTAAATATTTATACATTCATTTGATGTACATGTTATTGTGCAGTATTAACAAAAGAACCATTCTATTTTCATTTACAATTATTTACTTAGAAATATATACTAAAAAATGATATGAAATGCATCATTTTTTCAAAACACTGGAGTGACCTAATAATTATGGCCGGTAGTGTACATCACCTGTAGCGTCTACTACAAAGATGGGTAATTATACCTCCATGATCAGCCACTATATACATTAGAATTTCAAACATTTTTATGTAGTGGACTCTTTTGATGATGTAGAAGAGCAACACACACACACACACACACACACACACACACACACACACACACACACACACACTTGTAAAATTTCCAAATCTACCATCTTATTTCTTTTTCTGTAACTGGCCAAGCTGATAATTTGTAGAATTCTTGGATCTTGTTTGAATATCTCTTAAAATATCAGATGCCAAATTGGTAAAGTTTTGGCATCAACCAACTGTGAAACAGAAAAGATTGGCTAGAATATTTGCTTGAAGATTAGTGGAAAAAAAAAAAAAAAAATATATATATATATATATATATATATATATATATATATAGGTATGTGAATTAATAAATATACACATGGGTATACACTCAAGTATACTTACCTATATAAAAATATTGTTCAGGTGCTAATAAAACAGTGCTCAATGTGGCATAAACAGAGCTATCAATTATCCTCTCTATTATAATAATCATATATAAAACATAGAAAAACATTCAAATATTTTGAAAACATCTGCCCATTTCAGCGAGTGAATTTAACTTCTGTCTTATCAGCAATAACAAAAAATTCTGGTAAGATAAATTTATTTGTGTGTGTGTGTGTGTGTGTGTGTTTGTGTGTGTGTAAAAACAGAAGTAAGGGTAGGAAAAAGAAAAAAGAAAGAAAAAGGAAAAAGATGTGGCTGAGTTTAGCCCACAAAACTAAGTTACCACTTGGTAACAGAGGTGAAAAGAGATACATTAAAATACATTATATATATAATTATACAGTTATGAATTAATTGTACACTGCGACACGGAAATTTCTATGTTTCGAGATAGATTCTCATCATCAGGCAATGTTGCTGTTGGTTGTGCAGATGATTTACATTTAAATGACAAAAACTTTGGTTTGCTGTGTATGTATGTGGGAAGATATAAAAATTTACATGTGTGCTTCTTTTGGCTAATCAGAGTGGTGATTCATTTTGGGATTTGGCCCCAAAGAAAACATACTAAACAACTTTTTTTCTTTTTTTCCTCCCTCATTCTACCCTTTTCCCTTGTTTCTTTTCCCTCCTTGACCGTCAAGATGTTAACCTGCCTTTAACCTGATCTTATCATTTTCCCTTCTTTCCCTTCAGTTTTATTACTTTTGATGTGCTATTCTCATTCAGCACCAATTCCATATTTTTTTACTTACTTATCACTTTTAGTCTATTTATTTATTTGTTGTAAAGTTTTTTTTTGAATGAAAGATTTTTTTATAAAATATAATTTTTCAGTCTATCTATTTATTTGTTGTAAAGTTTTTTTATATGAAAGGAAAGATTTATTTTAAAAAATAATTTTATGTTCCAATTTATTTTTATATAGTTTGTCAGTAATTATTTTCCTTAAGCACTCATTGCTTATATGCATGTTATTTCATTTAGATTTTATCCATTTTCTAATGTGAATAATTTGCAATGTCTACATATGATATTTATTTCGTTGCGTTTATTCAATAGATTTTTATTCTTAAGGGATTTAATAATAAATAGTTTTTTGTATAAACATAGTGAACATGGTTCATTTAAGGATTTATATATATATATATATATTATTAGGGATATATATATATATATATTATTAGGGATATATATATATATATATTATTATTAGGGATATATATATATATTATTATTATTATTAGGGATATATATATATATTATTATTATTATTATTATTATTATATATATATATATATATATATATATATATATATATCCCTACTTTCAAGCTCATAGAGGAAAAGAGACAACAGCAATGTAGCATTGGTTCAGTTCATTAGAGAGACAATAACCAAGCAGTGTTTCCTGAGTTCATTGTCTTTTCTAACATTTTTTAAAACTTTACTACAAGTAGTGAAAGCTCTTGCTGCATGTTTGCTCTTTAACAATGACTTATTATTTTATTTATTTATTTATTTTTTTTAATCATATCACCCCGAGCAAGGCGGTAACGCCACTGATGTGCAGGGAGCTATGCAAGAGTGAAAAAATTTGGAAAAGAGAAAGCCGGAAACCACATCCTAAACAGGGAACAAGGGATGAGCCTCTACACCTGTACAATAGATGTGGGTGGAGTGTGAACTGGGTGATAGTTTAGTCTATCTACTCCAATTGAAAAAAAAAAAAAAAATAAGAAAAAGAAAAGTGAAAAGATTGGAAAAGAGAAAGCCAGAAACCACATCCTAAACAGGGAACAAGGGAATGAGCCTCTACACCTGTACAACAGATGTGGGTGGAGTGTGAAGCAGGCGATAGTTTAGTCTATCTACTCCAATTGAAAAAAAAATAAAAATAAAAAATAAGAAAAAGAAAAGTGAAAAGATTGGAAAAGAGAAAGCCGGAAACCATATCCTAAACTGGGAACAAGGGATGAGCTTCTACACCTGCACAATAGATGTTTTTTGCAATAATTATGTCAAGTAGTGAAGAATATATATCCTCTCTGTTATGATAATGTCTGTGGTGTATTTATATATATTTGTAATTTTGTTATTACAATGATTTATAAAAGCATTATATCACTACACAAACATTTTCATGTTTAAGAGCAATATTGCTCTTCTTCAGCTAATATTCTAAAAATAAAATGGTGAAAATGACTTGTTTAGAAAATATAAAATGAATTCATGGCTATTTAGAAAATTAAGGAGTGGTGGTTGGAGGAAGTTTAACAATATGATTGTAGGTGTTTCAATATTGCTCAATCAAAAATAAGAATTAGGCTCAACAATGGAGTTGAAAATTTTGGTCGCAAAAAAAGAATGTAGCTTAATGTCAAAACATGACACTTTAATTTTTTCTGGGTGAGATGCATACTAGGAAAATACATTATTTAAATAGGTAGACAATTTTTAACAGCAGGTTGAATTTTAAGTTTTTTAAATATAAATAAATGACACACATTTTCAGAACAAAAATTTATTGAATAGAAATAAATATATATACTGTTTGATTATAAACAGAATATCTATCGAAATACAAGTATTGATCAAAAATAATGTTCAAACAAATAATTTTAAATTGTCAGTTGTATATAACCATTTCGTTAATCTTTGTTAATTTCCGTAACATTGTATGTTTACATTTGTTGACATTACAATACATTTCAGTGCAAATATGGTTATTTGCGTAGAATCGAAAGGCTTGATTTGACTTCATTTAGATGGTTGAGAGGTCTAAGATGTCTAATTATCATCAATTAGTGGCTTCCCCTATGTTGATAGGGGTTGCAAGTTCAAATCCTGCCAAATGACACACATTTTCATAACAAAACATTATCGTAAATAATCAGGCTGATAGAAAAAATATATATTTACTGTTTGATTATAAACAAAATATCTACTTAAATACAAGTATTATTAAAAAATAATGTTCAAACAAATAATTTCAAATATATATATATATATATATATATATATATATATATATATATATATATATATATATATATATATATAATTTCAATTGCCTCCTTCTACTGAGCACCCATAGCTCAGAGGTAGAATTGCCGACTGACACCAATTCAGTCAGGTTTCAATCCTGGGTTAAAAACAATCAGATGTCTAACTGTACTGATGAGCTGTTATACAGCAAAACAGATATGTCTGTGGATGACTATATATATATATATATATATATATAAAATAATCCTCTCAAATAGTTTGCTGTCATTTTTCACATCGGGGGTACACTTATATATTAATAAATATACGAATTCTCCTGTCAGTGGGTAATATATATATATATATATGCCTGAAGACACCACATGGTAGAAACCTAGGTTGCGTAATTACTCATTTACAAATGAAGAATATTCAAAAGTTCTACAATATAATTGTATTGAACACTTTTTAATACAAATGTGCACTTGTCTAATTTTATTATGACCAAAAACTAAGTAATTAAACAATCAATGCATATATATATATATATATATATATATATATAATCAGGGGGTGTCTAAACATGCTTAATGTAAGAGTCACATAGTATAAAGTTCAGATGTTTGAGAGTCACAAGACATAAACAAAATTTATACATACATCTTTCTTAAATACATATTAACATGAAACTGGTGTTTTAATTCCATGGGGTCTCTATTCACCCCAGTAAATAATTATAAAGCCTGATTTTTTTCTGATTTGCCTTTTATATTGACTGTGACAAAAAAAATGAGCTCAGCAAGCATATTTCCATGAGCCGCATATTAAAGGCCAAAGAGACACGTGTGGTTCGTGAAACACAGTTTGGCCACCTCTGATCTAATCTAATCTAAATCTTAACTTATTTATAAATGGAACTTTGTCTGTGTGTGTGTGTGTGTGTGTGTGTGTGTGTGTGTGTGTGTGTGTGTGTGTGTGTGTCTCCATTCCCTATAGACTTTGAAATGGCTGAACCAATTTTCTTGAAAATTTACACAGTTGTACTATAAGCGTCTGCAAGTGTTCTTAGCTAAGTTTTGTGTCAAGGTACCCCTGATAAATATCAAAAATCGAAAATCGGTTTTAGAAGGAGTGGTCGGATTTTAATCAAATTTGATACACTCATAGACAAAGACATAAGAAACGATATTCAGAAGTTTCAAGCTTGCAGTTCTTACAATAGTGCAGAAAATCAATGAAGCAACCGGAGTCTAAGCCATACTGATGAGCTGTAATACAGCGAAACAGATCTGTCTGCGGATATATATATATATATATATATAAAAGGCAAGATGTTTGTGCATGTGTCTGTTTCTCTGCCTGTATGTCTGTATTTTTTCAGCCCTTTTTATTTTAGTTTTTGCTTTGGGTTTGGCTCTAAGTAGGCATAATTGTAGTTCTTAGTCTCAGCCATGATACCATTTACTCAGTGGACTTATTTAGCCTTCAAAATTCAGTTTACAATGAAAAAAACTTATTTGATATCGATACCAGGAAATCAAAATTTGACTTACATCCATTCATTTTTCTTTCAGTCAACAGTTTTGCTTTAACTGGAAACAACTATTGTTTTTTAGTCTTTCGTGCCAACGTCCAAAGTGTCTGAGCTCCAGGACCATGGATTAGTTTAAAGCTTTCATTACACCCAAGCAACACCGGACTATACTGCTAGTGTTCATATATAACCAAACAACTATTTTTCAGTAGATTCTAAACTGTTAATTATAGTGAGCCTGGAAGAATTAGAAATCCTACAAGGATTCATTAACGGTAGCCATAATCATAACAACATTAGACATGCAGATGACATGGTGTTGATAGGAGTCTTAGAAAGAAAACTACAGTAACTTCTACAGAATATAGTAAAGAAAAGATTAAGCATTTAAGAAGACAATGCATGGTTGTAAGCAAAAGGGATCAGCCCAATGTGTGAATTACAAATTGGAGATGTCAAAATCAAGCAAGTGTTAAAATTTAGATATCTACAAAATGTTTTTGAATGTGCACTGTAGTGCAGGGATGTGCGTTGTGGTGCAGTGGATATCGGCTTGGAACAAGAAAGCCGAGTTTGAATTCCAAGTGAATTCATTGCATTCACTTACACAAGTACCCTTGGGAAAGGTATTAATCTGTCTCTTCCCTCCAGTTATCAGTTAAATAACAAGACAGATTGGGTTTTATAGCCTTGGCTGGCGACCAGTCTACCACAGAAAGTAATGGCAACCTACTGTGGAATAATCTTCTACTCAGTCAGTCATGTCTCTTTTGAGACATGATCGGCCAAGCATGTTTCACATATGGCACATAACTGACTGCAGTGCAGAGGAGATCAGCTTGGAATGAGAAATTGGAGAGCCAAGTCCAAATTCCAGTTGAATTCATTGCATTCATTTACACACACATGCCCTTGGAAAAGGCATGAATCCATTACTTCTCTTTCCAGATATTGGTTATAGCAGGGCAAATTGGGTTTCTTTTCATTATAATTTCTTTTCTTTTTTTAGCCTTTTTTTTTTTCCTTTTTCTTTCGCCTTTTTCCTCCTATTCATCTTCTTTCTTTTGTTTACTTCATATATTTCTTTTTCATTTTCTTTCATTTTCATTTTTTTCTTATTTTCTTCCTTCCCTCTGGCTATTTTCTTTATGCTTGAGTATTTCCTTTCGTTTTCTGTCTTAGTTCATTCTTTCTTTTTATTCCCTCGATCTTCCTGTTTATATTTGTTCTTGAAGCAACAGAAACAAAGAGAATAGCACTGAGCTATTACACAATATCAGTCTTCCTATATGGCGTGGAAAACGCTGGACAATCTCCTCAAATACGTAGACAATAACTGAAGCAACAGAAATGTGGTTCAATAGAATGATGAGAAATGTAAACAAAAAAGGAACTTATGCAAAAAGATACAAGTGAAATTTCTAGGGTACATAGTAAGGAAAGAAAGCTTGCAAAATCTAACACTCACAGGGACATATTGAAGGCAAGACGGATAAAGGAAATCAGTACATAACCTACCCAACAAGCTTGTTTAAATGATTGGCAGAGATTAGGAACGTTAGCAAAAAGAAAAACTTTACTAAGTGCAACAAAGTGCAGGAAGTAGTAGAGAACCATGATCGCCAACCTCCTGAAGAAGATGGCACATAAAAGAAAAGTAATATACTAGGAAAGTCAAAATCAAGCCGATTCAAAAATTTAACCATCTAACTAGTGTAGCAACAGACAATGCAAAGTGAGACAGAGATAGTCAAATATATATATATATATATATATATATATATATATATATATATATATATATATATAAGCAGCCAAAGATGCCTTCTAAAAAGTAAGCAATGAAACACTGGTTTCCCATACAATCACCAAAGTTAAGCAATGTCAAGCTTGGTCAGAACCTAGATGGGGGGCTGCTTGCAAATACCAGTTGCTGTAACCTGGAACATGCATGTGGTGTAATGGACAACAGCTCAGAGTTGTTAATTGCAGAGCTAAGTTCCAATTTCAGTTGAGTTCATTATATTTATTTACACACAAATATCTTCTCCCCTCAGCTATGGATTAATTAGTAAAACTTGTATCATTAAAACATTATTATCTGAAAAAAAGAAAAAATTTCTTACAATCTAAAAATATTTTCTGGTTTTAAATAACCTATGAAAGGTTGATAAGCCATAAAAAACAAACCAACCAATTAAATACTTGTTAGCAACACAGGTATTTCTTGTAGATTTATTTACATTCCCTGGAACATAAATGTATAGAAACTACCATGGCCTTAAATTGAGGGATCAGTTTATATATTGTTGCAATAAAGAATTGATTCCCCCACTTTATATACACATAATTTCTTGTCCGTTGATAAGCTGTAGAAACCAAATCAATCAATCAATGAAATATTTATTAGCTAGACAGGTATACCTTTGAGATTTATTTACATTCTCTGGAATATAAATGCACAGAAAGTAAAGTTTATGTATTTATTGCAATATAAAATTAATTCCCCCACTTTATATCCATATTATAATTTCTTGCAGTGATATAAAATGTGATTATCCCCCTTTGGTTGAAATGAAATCATGTTGGCCAGGTGACAGCCACCTAGTAACAGCAGTTCATAGAGTTATCTGCCTGGAATCAAGACACATGAGTTGTTTGTTTGCACAGGTCAGGTGAAACCTTTATGCAGGGTAACTCACAAGCCCATGGCACTGTTTTCATTTGAGCATATATCTTCACCAGATATAGAAACTATCTTTGATGCACTGTCATCATATTGGTAAAAACCCATGCCTTGCTATTTCCTGTTTGAGAAATATGTCCTCGCTAGCTACATAGAATAATCCTCCCACAGCTCAAATTCTCATTGAGATATATTTAGAAGGAAGACACTTTTCATCTAGTTTTAACACTGCTTGTTGTTGCAGACATGTGTTATAGTTTCTCCACCTAGAACATATCTAATCATGTGTATATAATTTTGTACATAATTTAGTGGTATAAATTCCTTTTCTTCAAACTACCTCGTTCCATCCGTCTATTAAGGTGTTATTATATCACAGCTCTAATAATGCTAATAATGGGGCAAATGGAATAATAGTATAGGTGACAATATCTTTTTTTCCATGATACTTATACAACTGTAAACACATTCAAGACCTGCAAGCTCCATTGCTGATACTTTGTCAACACCAGGTATCCCCACATACTATCCAGGGGTTTATTAATGCCAGAGGGTTAAAAGGGGAGATATCTGTGGAGCAAAAGAAGCAAATACTTTCATGGCTTCTGCTCGGACGAACTTAAGTCACTGGTGCCTCCTCAACAGGTGTTCGCTCGTACAACCAGATTGGCAACTGGGTCCCACCCATTCACAGTTAGGTTAGCCAAATGCAGACAATGATTCTACTCCTGCAGTTTCTCTCGCACTTCCCACCTGTGGAACTTGCTCCCATATTCTTGCTTTCCTGATGGCTACAACCTCCAGGAACAATAAATGCAATGTCAATACTCATCTATTAACCACTTGACTCTAGCTCTTTCCCCACCCCATATATCCTTTCCTTTCTCTCCACCTTTGAAACTGTCATCACACCTGCATTCTCAGCTTTCCATTGCTCCTTTCTAACTGGTTCATCTTCCTCTTCACTCTCTTCTAATTAATCTTTTTACACTTATGTAGCCCCCTGCACATCAGTGGCATTTCCGCCTTGCTCGGGGTGAAACAATTAAAAAAAAAATACATACCCTGAGTGGAAGTACAGATGATTAAACATTTTGAACCAAAGACTGACATTGGTATAAGTTAAAAAAATAAATGCTACTGATTAGTGACTTCAGTCCTATGTTAGTGACCTTATGACATACTAGGCTAAATTTAAATAGGCTCCTCCATATAAATTAATGGTTAACAGGTTAATTTAGTTAATTGGTAGTGACTTCAATCCTCAATGAAAGCAAATTAAAATTGTAAGTTGAAATATATTTATTAGTAAGATTTTAGTACCACCAAATGATGCTTTTTTTTTTTGTCTTTAAAATAGGGCAGCAATTCTTTTTTGAATTGCTGCCCTTATAAGATACAAATCCTATATAATCCATCAACCAACTAAAACACACAAAATAAATTGCACACCCACAAAATCAAATTCAAACGGCTACAACATTTGGGAAAAAACCCAAAGTAAAATCGAACACCCACAAAAAGGGATTCAAATGACATTGGAAAAACCCAACTAAGAAAAATTCACAAGTCAGTGCGAAAAGCTAATTCTGAATCCTGATTGGATTAAAAACAGCAAATTCATACATGAAGTATTTTTACACTTAATGAAGTGTCAATCAGCAAATGTATGTGTGAAGAATTAAAAGACAAATATGATTATAAACCATTCTACACATGGATCAGAAATCCCAGATAGTTACTGCAAACAAACAAACAAACAAACAAACAAATCAGGCTACCAAATAATGCATTCATCTATACAGCTGAACTATAAACCATTAAAATAGCACTTAAAATGATAGAAAATTCAAAAAATAGGAAGTTTATTATGACCTCAAACTCCCTATCTAGTTTAACAGCAATTAAAAGAACACAAATCATCCCGATATTCAAGAAATCCTAGAAAGTTATCAGTTAATAAAACAATGTTAGATTTGATTCCTAGCCATATAGACATTAAGGGAGATGAACACACTAGCAAAAGAGGCAACGAAAATTAAAATAATCAAACTCCATATACAGATTACAAAAACAATTACACAACACATCGAGGTAAGCAATCTGGGACCTCTTTGCAAACAATAAACTTCATGAACATCAACTGACAATAAGAAAAGAAAATATAGAACCATTAGCTGCCGTAAATGAAAAGCTTGAATATTTAAGCCACGTTGAAATATATTTATTAGTAAGATTTTAGTACCACCAAAATGATTTTTTTGTCTTTAAAATAGGGCAACAATTCTTTTTTGAATTGCTGCCCTTATAAGATACAAATCCTATATAATCCATCAATCAACTAAAACACAAAATAAATTTCACACCTGCAAAATTGGATTCAAACGACTTTGGAAAAACCCAACTAAGAAAAATTCACAAGTCAGTGCGAAAAGCAAATCCTGATTGGATTAAAAACAGCAAATTCATACATGATGTATTTTCACTTAGCTGTAAAAATATTCAATGAAGCTGGCATCATGAAAAGCTTGAATATTTAAACCACGATGCTAACCTGTCAAAGGCAGTCAGTCAGAAGGTCAGTGAGAGACAGCAGTAGGTCAGATGGAAGCAGTAGATGACAGCATCTCACCATGTAAAGAAGAAACTTCAAGCTGACTCGCCCTCACTGTCAATTTTTTTTTCCTTCTTTTTCACGCCACGCCAACCCAGATGTAGGGCAAGCCACAGTTTCATTCGACCTCTTCTTGCAACCTCCTTCTCTTCATTTTCACACCACACCGCTAAAGAGAACAACACAACAACAAAATGGCCGTGTTAGGTACTACTTCTTTGTTTGTTTTGCCTTCTCTTTCTCTCAACCTAAAAAGAGGAAGGAACAAAGACTTTACATTCTGCTACTACACAACCAGGAACTCTAAACTTCTGTGGACATTTTAAATACCTACATTACTACTACAAACAATTTTAACTACAAAACTGCATGCATTTTCTCAATGAACATTTTTCTTCTCACAAATATATTATCGTGTTCAGTTAATAAAATTTCACTTATATTTTCCTTCTTACACTTTTGTCAGTCTGTAAATAAATCTTTGCTTTAATGTACACACGAAATATTTTATCCTTTCACATTTCAACCTTCTGATATTTAAATTGTGAGGACTTCGGGCGTGTTTGGTACAAGGCCAATTTACCTAGCATCTCTGAGGCCCCTACACCCTATTATAATTTTGCAAAAATCAGGAAATTATCAGATTCAAACAAATATTTTAGCATTTCTTCATTAATTAATGAATTGAAAAGTCTTTGTTCTTTTTTTTACTTTTTGATCTCAGAAACCTTGTGTGTTGATATCACATTGGGATCTCCATTATGGATGTTATGGTTATTGCTGGGTTAATTTTTAGGTTCTTTCACTTAAACACCCAATACTTGCTGAGTTGTTTTCATCACTGAAATAAATAAGCAAAGGAAAAAAGAAAGAGATGAAGACATTCAGAATATTTAGGACAGGTTTTATTCAAGAAGTGGTGACAATCTTTTGAGAGGAAAATCTTCCTGAGCAAAAGAAACATCTTATTTTGTTGAAAATCCCAACTAAAAAGACAAATCCCTTGGTTTCTATTTGGTGCCAGGAAGCCCCCCCACCTTTTCTCTTGTGCATGCACAGATGTTATTTTTCTGTCAAAAGTCTCCTGGGAGATTCTTTTTGTGTGTGTGTGTGTGTGTGTGTGTGTGTGTGTGTGTGTGTGTGTGTGTGTGTTTTTATTTTGTGTTTTTTATTTTATTTTGTGTTTTAATTTAATTCCCACAGAATACTGAATAGGCTTGTACAGTATCCCTCACACAGAAACTTGAATTAAGTCCTTTTGCCAAAACTCTAGATTTCATTGGATAATAAATACTATGTTTCTATAGGACAATTTAAGAATCGCAGCTTAACCAACAATTTACCAATCATTTGATTTTCACTAATCAAATTTCATGCACTTTTGGTAGAAAAGAGGCTCCAATTAGCTTCCCTGATTTTTACAAAAGTTCACGTTTTGATTGGTCAATTCCAATAGAAATTTCAGCATGAGACACAAAGTTTTACCATGCAGTAAAGTTGAGCCAATTGGATACATATATAAACTCTGAATTTTGTCTCTTCAACCAATGAATTTTCAATCGCCACAAGAGTCCACGCCAGTCTAAGCTTCACCAATTCAAATGCACCAACTCACTCATACTATGAAACTGCCAAGTTGAAATAACAACACAACTGTCCTTATATAGAATTGTGTGAACCATCTTACGTATGCACCCACACACTCACATACATCCATACATACCACACCAGCTTTGTCAAGCAATGATTGATTAATATATCACCAGTGCATTCATTATGAGGCAATTTAAAAATCACAGCTATGTGACAATTTACAAATCACATTATTTCCCAGTAGTTGATTTTGTTCACTTTTGGGAGAAGATGGGATCAAACAGGCCTTTTCCACTCTCTCTCCAAAGTACTCTCGCTGATTGGTTAATCTTTAGCCAATCAAATAATCTGCACGGGAAAACTTGGTTTTCCCGTGCAGCCATTCTGAGCCACATAGTAACTATAAGGAGCGAACCCTTCTCAGCTCCTTAGTGAGAATTCAGCTGCTGAACTAATTCTTGTCAGTTGAATACATGCCCCCTCACTCACATTCACATATACAATTTCACGCTTTCGTACTAGGACTTTCCTTCAACAAAATACTCATTAAACAAGTGTCGACAAGAACATTTTTAAGAACATTTCCTGAACATTTATGAGTATTCATTTTTTATTGAACTTTAATTTTAGCGTCAAAGAGAAGTAACTCCTGACTTTTTCCACATTGTTCACTTAAATGCAAGCTTTTTCTCTATCAACATTGAATAATTGCAAATTTGTTAATATATATATATATGTTGTTACAATTCGTCATTGGTTATTTTTTGCATGAGTCTTGTGATGTTTTCTAATCCTAAATTTAAATTAATGTGATGGGCTCTTAGTCAATCTGCTACATTTAGTCAAACAATGGCCAAGATAGTCAGTCAGTCAGTCAGTTAAGTGCCATATATGATACATGCTTGGGCAATCATGTCTCGAAAGAGACATGACTGACTGGGCAGAAGATTATCCCACAGTAGGTTGCCATTGCTTTCTAGTAGACTAGTTGCCATCGAAGGCTATAGAACCCAATCTGTCCTGTTATTTAACCCATAACTGGAGGGAAGTGACGGATTAATACCTTTCCCAAGGGTATTTGCACATAAGTGAACGCAAGGAATTCCATTGGAATTAGAACACAGCTCCCCGATTTCTCGTTCCGAGCCAATATCCACTGCACCACCATCCAGCCAAGATAGTAATCCGCCACAATATTTTCTTATGAACATCTAATCATCAAAGACATTCACTCAACAAAATAATTCAATTACACATGGAATACTTAACAAGAAATATTCTCTTTAAAACAATTTCTTTTCAGCTGAAGTTTTGCAGTCTAAGCGAGACAACTCCTTATTTTACTTTCTACATTTTTTTATCTGGTCTCACACATCTGAACTTTCTAATGCAACAGTTTAATCTTTTCTTACATTGCTTAACTTCTTCTCATAACTGGTTTATTCTTAATCATCACCATTGTATATTTTTGTTAATACAATTTATATTGTTATTATGACAATGTTACTTTCCTTCGTCAATTACTTCCTAAAATTATAATATAAAGGAATGTATGTTGAACGTATATTTGCCCATGTTTAGTGCCAACCCAACATTACTCTACAGAAGTAATACTCGTCAAAAATGAATATTAATTGCTAATGCTTCATCTAAGAAATTCAGGCAACTCAAGATTATTATTACTTGGTGAAAAAGAAAGACAAATAAGTTGAAAGAAACACTAGCCAAAAATGAATAATAATTGCCAGTGATCCATCTAAGAAATTCAGACTACTTAAAACTATTACTACTAGATGAAAAAGCAAGAGAAATAAGTTGAAAGAAATACTAGTCAGAAATGAATAATAATTGCCAGTGATCCATCTAAGAAATTCAGACTACTTAAAACTATTACTACTAGATGAAAAAGCAAGACAAATAAGTTGAAAGAAACACTAGCCAAAAATGAATAATAATTGCCAGTGATCCATCTAAGAAATTCAGACCAAAAGTCAGTTTTAGAATGTCTAGACCAATGATTTTAAGGTCAATTTGTAAGTTCGAAGACTAAAGGCTCTTTTGTACGAAAAGTCTACTATTTTTTTTGAGAAAGGGTAGAGAAAGGTTTATGTGGAATATCCCACAGTACATTTTTTTCTGGACTCTCTCGTCTGAACTTTTTAATGCAACAGTTTAAACTTTTCTTACGTTGCTTAACTTCTTCTTACGTTGCTTAACTTCTTCTCATAACTGGTTTATTTAATCATCACCATATTTTTGTTAATACAATTTATATTGTTATTATGACACTGTTACTTTCCTTCGTCAATTACTTCCTCAAAATATAATATAAAGGAATGTATGTTGAACATATTAATTTGTTCATGTTTAATGCTGACCCAACGTTCTTACATTTTTTATTTTATTAGAAAACTTTGACAGGGATCTATTTCCCATCCACCGCACTTCAATACCTTATATGTATTTATGTTAGCAAAATCATTTTTTACAGTTAAAGATGTTCAGTGAAATTTTTTTTTTAATCGTATCACCCCGAACAAAGCAGTAATGCCACTGATGTGCAGGGGGCTACGTAATAGTGAAAAGATCGGAAAAGAGAAAGCCGGAAACCACATCCTAAACAGGGAACAAGGGACAAGCCTCTTAACCTGTTCAATAGACGTGGGTGGAGTGTGAACCAGGTGATAGATCTATTTACTCCAATTGAAAAAAAAGTGAGAAGATTGGAAAAGAGAAAACCGGAAACCGCATCCTAAACAGGAAACAAGGGATGAGCCTCTTCACCTGTTCAATAGACGTGAACCAGGCGATATACCATAAGTGTGAATATATGGAAAACCTGTTCTGAATCTAAAATAACTCGAAACTAAAAAAACTGAAAATTGGCACTCATATAAATTTAATAAGTCATTTTCTTTCAGACAAAAAAAAAAAAAATTTCCACTTATTTATTTTGACAAATTTTTGTTTTGTTCCCCAAAGGCCCTTTACCCCTCAAATCTCTCCAAGACATCCCTATTTCCATGCAAATGTATATGCTGAACTCAAATCGGTAATTGTTTATGAAGAAACCTACCTTTTTTTCATGTTATCGAGCAGGAAAATATGGAACTTCTTGTCGCTGTTTATCTCACCCCCTAACCACGGTTCAAAAATGTTATTCACTGCAGACTTACTTCATGGGTAGTTTTCCGATTTTTCGGCCTATTTACTTCCTTTTTGTAATTCCTACACGGAAAACGAGTTCTGAAACCAAACAAATCACGGATTAATTGCTCAAAGGGAGTAAAAAGGCCGAAATAAGTATCCTACACCTGAATTCATTCAGCGGTGAATCGGATATAAAAACGGTGGTAAGGGGTGAGATGTAGTCCGATTTATTTCTAGTCGATAAAATGAAAAAAGGTAGGTTTATTCAATAAACAATTATCGATTTGAGTTCAGCATATACATTTGCACGGAATTAAGGATGTTTTAGAAAGTTTTGACGGGGTAAAGGCCTTCGGGGAACAAAACCAAAATTTACTAATTTAATAAAAAGTCATTTTCTTTCAGACAAAAAAAAGATTTCCACTTATTTATTTTTTAAAAAATTACTTGAAATCAAGCTCCAGGAGGTCATCTCGCCAGGTAAGTGTACCTCACCTTCAGCAGGAGGCTCGGGTCATGACCCGGCACCTGAGGAGTTTACAAACGTGAAGTCCCGGGTTGGATTAATAAGTAATTTTTACCTGTCTTAACCCACTTTAAACCTCGACTTGTATCACGTTCTGTAGCGAAGTAGGTGTGCTGAGTGAAAAATGATCTTAGCATGAGAGGCAGCTCGGAGTCAGTGAGTAAGTGGGTGATGATTTTGCGGTCCCACTCACAAGAAGACAAAGAAAGAGGGATTCTTGACGGGTGGATTATTTTTGTTGTGTCCGAAAAAAGTAAACAAAACGCTCAAGAAAATTTGTACATACATTCAGTCTTCAAAAAGGAAAAAAATATACAAGAGAAAGGAAAACTTCCAGAATATTCTTAAAGAAAGGGTGTTACCCAAATTGAATATCTCTTTTTAACTGGTACACGTAATTGAGCAGACACTAAGTGTTTATTTTACGTTTTTTTTGTTTTTTTTTTACACTTTTTAAACTGAAACACGTGTATCCAGTAAAAACTAAAAAATAATAAACGTATCATCACTTAAATAAAAAAATAAAAAAAACTGGTCCATTCATAAAATAGCGAACATTTTTACAGTGAATAATATTACTTTAAGTTAAAGTTAAAACCTGCTTCAAGCCAGGACATATCAGAATAGAAAAAAAAAATTCTTTTAGTTTTAGACAATTTTTTTAAACGCGGGGTCCTGAATTACCGATAAAAAGTGCAGTCAATATGTAAAAAATCGATTTCTAATATTTTTTTTTTTCTACAGAGTTACTGGATTTACAAAAATCCCAATTTTGACGCTGAAGCTAAGCATCACTGATATATTTTTTCTTTAATTTCTGATTTTTTTAAAAACTTCACTGACTGGGGTATTAAAAAAGAAAGTAATATATGTGGGTTATCTGTCGCCACCTTTTTAATTTACGCTTCTCTTGGTGATCTTTTCCAACGGTATTTGCCGTTTTGTGCATAAGTGAATGCAACTTAGTTCGAATTCCATTTGAATTCGTTGCATTCAATTACGCACAAATACCTCTAGAGAAAGGTAATGAATCCATCGATCTCTTCTCTCTCCAGCTAATGTTAAATTAAATAGCAGGACTGATTGGGTTCTATATAGCTTTGGTTGGCAATCAGTCTACCGCAGAAAGTAATGGCAACCTACTGCGGGAAAATCTTCACCCAAAGCGTGTATGGCACTTTTTAACTTACTGACTAATTTTCTATAGATGTGAAATTTAAAATGGTCTTTAAATATTTTTTCTTTTCTTTCAAACTGCTATGTAGTGTAAAGAAAGACATAACTGGTTTAGGGTGAACCCAACTAATTTTAACAAGCTTCAATTTTTTTGTAATAAAGTTTTTAGCCTTGGTGTGAGGCGAATCTACGGTCTCCACTCCACTCCATTAAAAAATGCAGATCTTGAGGGTTTGCACCACAACTTTATTCGGGCCAAGTACAGTTTTTTGTTAATTCTTAAATTTTATTTAACAAAAATTGGCATAAATTAATAAAAGTTTATTTTTCATTTGTGATAGAAATAATTTTTTGGTACTTACTTGTGGGTTATCTGTTGCCACATTTTAAATTAATTTTCCAACTTTTTCAAAAGTACAGATGTGCAAAAAAATATATATCCCACCCCAAAAAACAAGAACGAACAGTGACATTTTTCGCAAAATCAGTCAAGTCGACACGGAACGACTCTGCTGAGTATATTTTTGGAAAAAATAAAATAAACAAAACAAAAACCGAAAAAAACGTTTTTAAAACACACACACAAAGAGATAAATAAAACAAAAATAAACAATCTTACCTAATTTATGTCTTTTTACACCAGTTAAAGTAAACGAGAATATTTCGAATTGAAGTCTAATTCAAAAACTGAAATTCTAGCATTGTTGGAAGGAATTTGCACAATCAGATATTGTAATTGTAATACAATCTTCATTCGTAGAAACTGAAGGAAGGCAAAAAATAGCAAATGCTGACAGGATTGGCACATTACAAGAACAAAATGGTTATATTTCCAAGAAAATCACAATTTCATTTTCTTTTTCTCTAACCACACAAAAATGGCTGATATTCTTAGAATCAACAACAACCGGGTTTTTAGTTTTAGTTTTAATTTGTTAATATTTTAACGAAGTTAAACAATTCAATAAATGCGACTAACCACACTTTGGATTGGTTATCAAAGCCGGAGGTTAATATAGGCTGTAGGGTAGGACTATTCAAGCTTTTATAAACTAAAGCAATGAGTTTAATTTTCTAAAAATAGTTTCTTTACAATTGAAATGAGATGAGATGAGATGATTGTTTTCATTCCGGTTGTAAAAAATAAAATCCGTTTTTCTTTTACGCCGGTTGTGTTGAAATATGTGCTAATTTGGGTTGCAATATAAATAGTAAAATAGTCGAATTTCTTAAAGAATTTTTTTTCTTTTTTTATTGACAAAAAAGATAACCATTCTCTAGATTAAAGCGTTTGTCTATCCTTGTTGGAGAAGAATTATCCACCCGCCAACCTCTCTCTTACAGGTGGAATGTGGTGCGTCACTCACTGCTCTATCGTTATTTCCATGAAAACTAAGTGTTCGGACGAACTACATTCCTCTTCTTATCCAGATAAACTACCTCTCAACGTAACTTTCTACATCGAGTGGCTCCCGTGCCTTTTACAGTAAAAAATAATTTAAGAATTTTCAATAAGTTTATTTCAAGCAATGTAAATGTAGCTAAAATTTATCATGAATAAAAAAAAAATTAAAAGTGGTGCATACTGTCACGTTAAAGAGTAGTCCTGTCTGTGGGGTACCCCGTAATTTCATTAGTCTAGATTAGAGGGCCCTGGTACATATACACATGCACAGAAATGTGTTGTAAATTCTCAAGAACAAACAAATAAAATGTCTAAATTCATTTTCATAATTCAAGTTTTATTACAATAACCATTGCCTTTTAAAACAATATTGCTGAAGAATAAAGGTGTAGTAGAGACATTTCTACTCCTGCAGCTTCTTCTCTCGCACTTCCCGCCTGTGGAACTCGCTCCCGTATTCTTGCTTTCCTGACGGCTACAACCTCCAGAAATCTAAATGCAAAGTTAATACTCACCTACTAACCACTGGACTCTAGCTCTCTCCCCTCCCCTGTATAACCTTCACTTTCTCTCCACCTATGTATCTGTCATTGCACCTGCTTTCTCAGCTTTCTATTGTTCCTTTCTAACTAGCTTGTACTCCTCACTCTTTTCTAATTAATCTTTTTACATTTATGTAACCCCCTGCACATCAGTGGCGTTTCTGCCTTGCTCGGGGTGAAATGATTAAAAAAAAAAAAAGATAGGAAATTAAGAATTGAGAGCAAATTTCCTTTTCCATTTTTATCAAAAATCCACAATGACATTGTAATATAACGGTCTGGCCCCACCCAAGAAGGCTGATGAAGCGTGGGTGTTCCCGGTTGATGAAAAGTAGCGGATGTCACTTTGACCCTATTTCCGACAGCGGCGGAAATGCCTACGCAGGCAAACAGACAGGTGACTCTGAGAATCGCGTGGGCGTCGTGGATCGAGGCAAAGCCCGGAAGAAACAAGTTCCGGTTTTGGAAGATATAAAAAGACCTCGAAAACAAGGATTCGCCAGAAGTCGAAGAAGAAGCTAGAAGAGCTAAGCAGAGAGGCTAGACTCCCGTCGAACCCAATTAGAGGCGCGCTCCCTCAACTCTCTGTTCACTAGGCCACACGGTCCATCGTCATCAATAAAAATATAAACCATATTTTTATATATATGCGTGTTTGTCTGTTTATTGATATACAACAACATGTGAAATCCTGGTTTTGATGAACAGAAAATGGATTTGACTAGTAAATGTTAAATTCATTTTCTGACCAATGGAAGCGATTTACAAGACTGAGAAGAATTAGTATTCAGTACGAAAAAAAAAAACTAAATGGCTATAAGGGCTTCAGTCAGTGTCAGCCAATCAATCACATGGAAGCAGCAGCTAAAATGTAACAAGGGAGAAACTAAGTCCACCCAGAGAGGTGTTCTCTTTCTCCTTCTTTCTCGTGTGCTGATTCCTTTTAATTCTTCTTCTTCTCCATTCTCAACATTCCTACTCAATGATAACATGCATACACAGATACTACTATGAAATCTTGGTACCCTTAACTTTCTCATTGAACATTAACTTCTACAATTCATGTTATCTTTTTCTATTAATAAATTTCTATTTTACCATGCAAAATGTATATTTTTATTCTTCCACTAATCCACACATTCCAACTACCAATCTACAACCGTCTAATGATTACGGAATAATTCATAAGTTGTAGGGAGTTTGGGTATATATAACACAGGGCCAAATTAATAAACATTAACCGTTTCTCTAGAGCTTCAAAAGTAGATAAAACAATGGTGGTATCATGGGAAAAATTATCCTTTTCACACATTTTTGGGTTTTGTTTTTTTGTTTTTTTGAGGGGGGGGGTTGTATTTTTCAGGTATGAAGGGCCAAAATCTCATCTGTTGTACTATAAGCGTCTGCGAGTGTTCTTATCTTGGTTTTGTGTCATGGTACCCCCTGATAAATATCGAAAATCGAAAAAATTGGGTTATAGAAGGAGTGGTCCAATTTTAATCAAATTTGATACACTCATAGACAAAGACATAAGAAACGATATTCAGAAGTTTCAAGGTTGCAGTTCTTATAATAGTGCAGAAGATCGATAATATGTATATATAAAAGGCAAGATGTTTGTGTATGTGTTGTTGTATACCAATAAACAGACAAACACGGGTATACATGAAAATATATAATAATATTTTTTATTAATGACGATGAACCGTGTGGCACAAGGACAGAGAATTGAGAGCGCGCTTCGAAGGGGTTGACGGGGGGTCGTATCTGTTTCTCCTCTGGACTGGTCTGTCTCTCTGTCTGCGTCTCGACTCGACTGCCGACTCGTCTGCCGTGAAATCCGTGCCCGAGGTCTTTTTATCTCCAAACCGGTACTTCCGATTTTTGCCTCGCCTACGCACGCCCACGTAATTCTCAGAGACACCTGTTCTGCTTGCCTCTTATAGCCATTTCCGCTACTGCCGGAAATAAGGTCAAACAAACATCCGTTCCTTTCAACGGCCGGAAAACGCCCCCGCTTCCTCACTTCCTCGGGTGGGCCTAGATTGTTATATTACATTCCTCGCCCACCCATTTTCCAAAATGTTCACCTAAGAACATTTTAAGTGCAACATCCTCACTCTCCTCCCCATGCCACACAAGCCCGACAATTATATAAAACATGTGCACGCCAAAACAACAAAAACATGTGCATGCCGAAACAAAAAAAAACAAAAAAACAAAAAAACAAAAAAAAAATATATAGGGGAGCCTACATCGGCAACCCAACAATGTTCGTGTCCATCTTGAAAATTGTTCTACCAGCTCAATGTTTCATTGATCCTTTTTTTTCTCTGTTTTTTTTTTCTTTTCTTTTTTTTTTTTTAATATCCATTTTCACAGAATTGGGCAAAGTTCTTAAAAATGTTCATTTTCATTCTCGACTCTGTCCATAAGCGTAGACTCTTCGATGCATAATCCACATGATTATAGGCGGTAATTGCGCCCCAGTTTCTAAACTAACATCGAGTAAATGACCTTTGACCAACACCATGCGTGCTTCTGCTCGAGTTTATTGTTACACATGTAACCTCATTTAATTTAATTTAATTTCAAACATACTATGTTTGAACACAGAAAAAATGGCCATTATCTGCCGTACATAACATTCATAGTCTGACCGAGAAATGTTCAATAGAAAATGAAAAAAATTACCCTGATTCCAACGTTAATCCGCATGCAATTTACTTGTGGAGGATATTAATTTAGTCTAAAAAAATGGACCCGTGACTCGTAGTTCCTTAGTTTGCACAATGCTTTCCATTCCCTGAACTACTTCCTCTGGATTCGAAACCAAGCATATCTGATTTGTTGACATCTCTCTGTTTAACGCAGAGACATTTTTGAGTGTCGAACACCCGTTGACCCCGGAGTACTATTCACAACGGATAACTCAATTTCCTTTTCCGAAGCACTGTTGCTTCTTTCCCACTTAAAAATCCGCTTCCTGGCTATTATTCCCAGGATTATTATTACGCCGACCACGCCAGCAATGACTCCTATCGTCAACTTCTTCGGGAGTTCGTCATATCCTTCACTAAATCTCTCCATATTTATCTGTTCCAAGGTATTTACTAGTTTTCAGAAATTAATATATCTTCAAAAGATATTTCCCAAGTCACATAAATGAAAATTCACAGAGGATGTTGAATTGATGGGAACCTGCACAAAAGCATAAAAGTGAAGTACTTTTACGTAAATAAAAATAAGTTTTAGATTTTAATTTAATTTTCCCAAATCTCCCCAAATAATCCGATTCCACCATATCGATAACAAAATATCTTTTCAATATCTGACTCACATCGCGAAACACTGAGACGCGGGTGAATGTTTTAAGAATATATATAATCGGTGTATTCGCAACGAAATAACCAGACAATGCAGTTGTTTTCAAGCAACGATGTTGAGATATATTTATAATTGGCGATTTTGTTGGCTGTTGTTAACTGCATAATTAAAAATACACTTTAAAACTCTCGATAACATTTAAGTCATTTCTATGCTGTAGAAATGTCACGCAAAACACAAACATTTTTAAATTTTGACAATATCTGTGTAAAGATTACAAATTGACGTTTACGAACAAATTCTGTTGACGAGATCAAAATTAAAGAACCCTTTCGTTTCTCTGATTTTCCTATTGTGGTAGCATTCAGCTACATTTATAATTTGTTAATGTTTACCAATTTTGATTTAGTTCATGCAATACAAGGCCAAATGGAGAAAATGGAGAGGGTCATTTTACGCTAATACTCCAATTGGGGAAAGTTTGTGTACGTAGAACATCGATTGTTTTTTTTTTCTAATTCGGCTCGAGTACTGATCAGAAAACTCAACTATTTCAACCATACAACTGACCTTCATAATCACATTGAGAATAGTTGTTCGTCAATATTTCTATTGGGTTGTCTGGAAAGTTCATGCCGCTTTTTAAGTAAAATTAGGACACAAAACAAAATTATTTCATTAAATATTTATTCTACGAAATATTAACTATTCTCTTGCACAAACCAAGAAAACATTGTTATCAACAAGTTAATCCAATTATCCACTTTAAACTCACTTCACATATATGGTAAAATATTAACAAAAAAAGAAAAAACAAATCACCAACTCAGATGCCTCACACCTACAGACAGGCAAATATTTCAACTTTCTTCCTCCCCGTCAACTTTAACACCCCACTCCTCCACGTCAACCCCAAACCTAAGCGCTAGGCATAATACTCTCTCTACTTCACCGGCGTTCCCTGCTACTCTCTACATGTAACCTGTACCCCGTCCGTTCTACTGAACAATCCATTTTTCAACTCTAGTTTCAGATCGGCAAAAGTATGCATTTTTTTTTCTAACTGGACTTATTATAAACACGAGCAGAGAACACACACACTATTAAATCAATGTCACTTTACCTTGGCTGATGTCTAGTCATACGGCTGCTATATTTTCGTCTTCTTTTTTTTTTCTTTCTATCCTTTCGTCGTTGTCGTCCGTGGTAACTCGTTCGTATCAATCTGTTTTGTTGTTTCAAAACCAAGTCACTAGGCACCAAATAAACGTCTGTTGTATACCAATAAACAACAAACACGGTTATATATAAAAATATATGACTTATATTTTTATTGATGAACGATGGACCGTGTAGCCTAGTGAACAGAGAGTGAGAGAGCGCTCTTCCAAGGTTGACGGGTTGACGGGGGGGTCGTCTGTTGCTCCTCTGGACTGGTCTGTCTCTCTGTCTGCGTCTCGACTCGACTGCCGACTCGTCTGCCGTGAAATCCGTGCCCGAGGTCTTTTTATCTCCAAACCGGTACTTCCGATTTTTGCCTCGCCTACGCACGCCCACGTAATTCTCAGAGACACCTGTTCTGCTTGCCTCTTATAGCCATTTCCGCTACTGCCGGAAATAAGGTCAAACAAACATCCGTTCCTTTCAACGGCCGGAAAACGCCCCCGCTTCCTCACTTCCTCGGGTGGGCCTAGATTGTTATATTACATGTGTGTCTGTTTATCTGCCTGTATGTCTGTATTTTTTTCAGCCCTTTTATTTTAGTTTTTGCTTCGAGTTTGGCTCTAAGTAGGAATAATTGTAGTTCTTAGTTTCAGCCATGATACCATTTACTCAGAGGAGTTATTTAGCCTTCAAAATTCAGTTTATGACCAAAAAACTTATTTGATATCGATACCAGGAAATCAAAATTTGATTTACATCCGTTCATTTTTGTATAATTTCATTAGGGTCTTTTTGTCAGCACCCCAGTTTGTATGGGCCATGGCCCCCAGGAGTTGGATGGTTTGGTTGCATTTGGTTCTCAGATGTTTGATGTAAGGGATAAAAGATAGTTTTGAATCAAGAATAATGCCTAGAAATTTTGTATTGATGGGTTATTATTTAATATTAAAGTAGGGTGGTTGTGCATTTTGTGGTTTTGACAGAAATACATGCATTTTGTTTTGTTATTTGAGATTTTGAATCCATTTATCATAGTCCATCTTGATATCTTGTTGATATATTATTGTATTTTTCTTTCTATCATAGTCATATTTTTGAAGCTGTAGCAAATTAGGAAGTCATCGACATATGGTGATCTGTTGATTTCTGGGGGAAGACAGGTCGTTATTTTATTAATTTTAATTATAAATAGGATCACTGATAGGATACTACCCCGAGGAATACCGATTTCTTATGGTCTTGGATCAGTTTACTTGTGCTTGGAAAGTATTGGTCCTGTAAGAATTGTTTTATGAAGCGTGGGAATCTGCCTTGTAGGCTAAGATCTTTGAGATCTTTGAGTATGTTGCAGTGTTTACATTATTCGGACTATTGTCCTCATCTTTGTTGCCATTTGTACGACGTTTCGGCTGTTGTACACTCTGGCTTTCTTCAGGTGCTAGGAATTTCGAACCAAACCCTTTATTACAATCACTGGGTTATATCATCCTCATTCCTTGCATAAAGCCTTGATTGTAAGTCATGATTTATCTCCCTCTAACCCTGCAAGTTACTTGTTCACTAGGCTACAGCAGTGGTTTGGTTCAAAATTCCTAGCACATGAAGACAGCTGGAGCATACAACTGCTGAAACATCATACAAATGACAACAAAGATGAGGACAATAGTCCAAATAATGTAAATATTGTAAATTAGGTACCTTCACCCATTTTCGATACCTAAATTTAAATTTAAATTTTAAAAATAAATAAGTTTATCTTCAAGCTTTAAAATTAGCTTTAATTGAAAGCCAAGAGATTAAATTTTGATTCCAGAAAGAAAAATACACTGGTGTATTTTAAACTGAAATTATTTTGATTTTAATCTAATTTTTTTTTTAAGTGAAAAAATAAAATTTAAATTTCCCACCATTTTTGATTGATCGACACATTACGTAAACAGTACCTAAAAGAGTAAAGAGTAGCCAAATTTCTGTTTAAAAAATCTTGCAAAAATAATATATACCTAGCTGACAAGTCATTTAAGTCAATTTTTAAAATTCAAACTTACCTTTATCTGATTTCAATCAAGTAATAATTTCTTACTACCAGAAATTTACAATAAAAAAACTTTTTAACTCCAGTTGCCCTCTTTTATCTGCGTTATCAGGGTGACAAAAGGTATGACAACTCGAATTTGTCAAGAACGCTAAAAGGGTGGCGACCACACATGCCAAAATTTCATTTACGTTCAAACATAAAATTTTCAAAATTTAATTTCTTTTTTTTTTTTTAGTTTTTAACTAAATAGTAAAATTAAAAATTTAACTTAATATTTTCAGCAATTATATAATATTTTATAGAATTTTAGTTTAGATTTATAGCCAGACATTTGAATATGCTTTCTGAATAAATAAAAATTTAAAAATTTAAATTTCTTTTAAAATAATTTTAATTTAATAAGAAAGAATGAAACTGAAATAACCAAACCAAGTTATACTATGTTATTTATTAATAAGTTATCATTAAATTTAAAGCATGGTAAAAATACCAAATTTAATTTTTATGGAAACATGTTATGACTCCTATGGAACATTGTACTTAATCAAATGGAACATCGTACTTATCAAAATTAACATATTTATACACAATTTTTTTTTTAATTAATTTAAAATATTTTTGCAAAACGATTTTTATTAAACTTTTCAATTTTAGATAGGCAATATAATCATCAGTTCTTAACTAAAAAGTCTACTTGCAATTAATTCTTTGGAGATTTTAAAATATTTTTAAAATTTTAAATATTATTAAATTATTTAATAATAAAAAACTTTTAAATAATGAAAACAATTTTTTTAACATTTTGTTATTAATTGAAAAAAATTTTTTTCTTCAGAGTATAATGTCCTCAATAGTTATTATTTATTCCAGTAATAATTCCAGCTTATCAAATTCAATTATATCAGAGTTTTATTGCATTTTGTATTTTCCTCTTCAGTGAAGGTTTCCAGATAATGATTGCAAACTTAAAATAAAAAAAGTAGATGATTTATATTCCCCAATGAGTCCTGCGTTGAAATAATAAAACAAAAGTTAGCCATCAGCATAAAATTTATTAAGATTTCATGGATTTATGGGGGGGGGGGGGGCTAACAGAGGTAAAAAAAATATTTTTATCAAGATTTTTAAAAAATAATGATTTCAAAAATAATTTTATTCATTTGTGAATGAGTACTGAAAGTTTCATTAAAATCCGACAATTATTTGATTTTTGCAAGAATTTCCAAATTAATGTGTTTGTCACCGAAAAAAAGTGGTTCATGCAATCATTAGGTTTCCATTGTAAAACAGTCGTAATGTTTTTTAGCCGCTAACTCAAATCAAAACAAAACTTTCTGACAAAATTTCAAAAATGTTAGAAGGGATTAAAAATTTTTTTAAAATAATTAAAAATTACTTTGATCTTTCCTCTTAATAATAATATAAACATTATTTTATTCATACTATGCTGTTTTGCTATCGATTTGACTGGAGGTACCTACTGTAAATACTACCTCATCTCAGAAATATAGACAAACTTTGCATATGCCATATGCCATTGCTGTGTTGTAGGCTTTTTCAAGATCAAAAAAGACTGCAACCAGATGTTCCTTTTTAATAAACACTTCTCGAGTTAGGGTTTCTATATGGACTAGTTGGTCTATGGTACTTCTTTTGGCTCTAAAGCCTGTTTGTAGACCTGAGAGGAGATTGATTCGAGGAACCATATCACTCTTAGACTGATCATTCTTTCAAGGGTTTTGCAACAACAGTTGGTAAAAGCAATTGGTCTATAACTGGTAGGGTTTGTGGGATATTTTTGTTTTTTGAGGAAAGGGATGGCTGTGGCTTGCTTCCATAAGATAGGGATGTTGCCAGAGGTACAGATATTGTAGATAGGAGATATTCTCGGGATATTGTTGGGAGTTCTTTGAGGAAGGTGTAGTGGATTTCACCTAGGCTGTGGCTGAGTTATTGGATTTAGATATTGAGTTTTGGAGTTTGGTTAGGGTGAAAGGTTGGTTATAGCTTTCAGTATTGTCAGAGGTGAATTTTATTGTTCTTTTCTTCTTTGGATCTAATTTGGTTAAATTTATTTGAATAGTATTTTGTTGATGATGCTTGAGCAAAATTTTCTGTGATTAGGTTAGCTATATGTGTTTTGCTTGTAGCAATTGGGTTTCCTTGAGGGAGGTGATTTATTGGAGTGTTGATGTCTTTGACATTTTATTTATAAAGTTCCAAATTATTTTGGGGTTAGTATTGCAATTTATTTTTTGAGGCAAAGTTTCTCCAAGAGGATCTTTTGGCTTCTTTAATGGTATGTTGCGTTTTAGCTCTTCGTTGTTTATATTTGATTAGATTTTCTTATGAAGGGTTCGTTTTGAATTTCTAGAGAGCTCCTTGATGTTCTCTTATCATGTCTTTGCACGCTTCTGTGAACCATGGTTTGTTGTGTTTTTGAGATATTGTGGTTTTGGGAATAGTTTTGTTGGCTATAGTAATGAGGGTGTCGGTAAAATGTATTATAGGTTCTTCCTGATTTTATTTGTTTCTGGAATTAGCATAGTAAGATATAGTTCTTTGTAAGATTGCCAATTTGCTTTTTTAAAATTCCATCGTGAGGGTGTTGAAATTGTTTGTGGTCCCGAATTTTTTATTATTGGGCTTTCCATTGTTATTGGGTAGTAATCACTGCTGCAGGGACCTTTGTATACACGCCAGTTATATTCTAGGAGGATTGATGGGTCACTGAGAATGGTCACTATGGCAGAGAATGTACCTGAAGATGGGTCAAGGTGAGTTGGAGATTTCTGATGGTGGAGGCACAGATTGTTGTTATTGATGAATTTTTCAAGAGTCTGTCTCTTTTGTTCGTTGTTTTACTTCCCCATATTATATTTTGATTATTAAATTCTCTCATTAAGATAAATGATTTAGGGATTTGTTTTATTAAATTATTTAACTCTTTTTCATTTATGGAGTCATGAGGTGGAATGTATAGTGAGCAAATGGAGAAAAATGGAGTTTTGCGTAATGTTGCTGAAATTGCAATTGCTTGTAAGCTGGTATTGATGTTGATTTTTCTTTGGGAGATATGTTTCCTAAGTGGGATTGATACTCAACCTGAAGCTCTCAGTCCAGTATCGTGTATATAATCATATTGCTCAAAGTTTTTCATATATGTTTTGTCACTGTTTTTTTAAGGTTTCTTGGAGGTATGTAATGATAGGTTTTAGTTCAGCAATTAAGAGAAGTAGCTCATTGTAATTGGTAAATTTTTTATTTGTTCCCTGAAGGCCTTTACCCCTTCAAATCTTTCCAAAACATCCTTATTTCCATGCATTTGTAAATGATGAACTCAAATCAATAATTGTTTATTGACAAAACCTACCTTTTTTTACGTTAACGACCAGAAAAATATCAAACTTCTTTTCGCTGTTTATCTCACTCCGTAACCACGCTTCAAAAATGTTATTCACTGCAGAATGACTTCATGCGTAGTTTGCCGATTTTTCGGTCTATTTACTTCTTTTTTGCAATTACTACGCGGAAATTGAGTTCCAAAACCAAAGAAATTGCGGAGTAATTGCTCAAACTAAACATGCCGAAATAAGTATCCTAAGCCTCAAGTCATTCAACGGCGAATCAGATATGAGAATGGTGGAAAGGGATGAGATATAGTCCAATTTTTTTCTGGTTGATAACATGAAAAAAGGTAGGTTTCTTCGATAAACGATTTGAGTTCAGCATATACATTTTCACGGAATTAAGGATGTTTTGGAAAGATTTGACAGGGTAAAGGCCTTCGGGGAACAAATCAAAAATTTACCTTGTAATTTACCTTATAGCCAAGGCAATTTTTTAGTCCTTGTTGTGTGATTGGTTATTTTGGTGTAATTTTAGTTTTAGTGATTTTGTTTGATTTGATTTATTTCCATGGTTTCTACACTTTGGGATCTGGCTTTGTTGGGGGCTTTTTAGATATTTAGAGTTTTTCTGTTTTGAAGAATTAGTCTCTATCTCTATTTCCGTCAGTTCAAATCTGTCTTTTGTTTCTATTAATGAGGTTCTTGTTTCATGTTTGCTATATTCCCTCTTCAGAGGAGATCTTTCTTTTGAGGTTAGCGACAGGCTTTCGGTGTTGTTTATTTTTTGATGAGAGGAGAGGTTCATTAAGTCTGGTAGAGGTAGTATGGATGCTTGGAGTTTTTTGTTGTTTGGTTTGGTTTGGTTTTGGGGGGTCTTAAGTTTCATTAGTTTGGAGTTCAGAGTTTTTCTTTAGAACTGGTTCAGCAGGGATTTGGTTGTTAAGTTGGTTAAACTTTCTTTTAGTTGGTTGGTTGGTTGTTTTGTATTTATGGCATATCAACCTCGGCAGTTCGTTTATTGCCAACTAAATTTTATTTATTTATTGCTGGTAATACCTTTTTCTTTCAACAATTTATTGTTGTTTTTATAAAAGTTTTGTGTCTAGTAATACTTTTTTCTTTTCGAGTATCAAGATTCATTGGGATTTGTTTTTAAGAGCAGGGTTCCCAAGTCCTACCCTGTTATTTAATCCATAACTGGAGGGAAGGGACAGATTAATACCTTTCCCAAGGGTACCAAACTTCACACAAATATTCTTTAGGCTGAGTCTGAGTTCCCATGAATTAGTTTTAAAGCTTTCATTACACCCGAGCAACGCCGGGCTATACTGCTAGTATTATAAAGATTCATAACAGTTTGTGGGCTTCAAAAACCAATTTTCATGAAAAACTGTTCTTAGGGAATTTTTTTTTTTATAAATTACAACTGGCAGTAACACTTTTCAATTATGAATAATGAACATTATCTTATAAGGCAATGGCTAATGTTGTCATTACCATTGTGTTTGTGTCTAATGTTCTCGAAGGTTGAAGATCATCCTTCTTTGAACATTGTGGAATTAAGTTTCTTGGAATTATAGTGTCCCATTGTCATTCACACCCACATACGTACATGCATTAACACAACACTTCACTTAGTCAAACAGTGATTAGTTTGTAGAATCACTTCTACATGCACGTACGTAACCTACATCCATATTGCCATCCGCACACATTCATACACATATACCCACACACACTTACATGAGGACTGCACATGAAACTTTCTTTTTTCTCGCATTTATTAAGAAATATATGAACTGATTTCCACACATGCTTACCCAGTTGGAGGCTGTTTTTCGGAGCATGATGTCCAAATGCTGTTCGTTCCTTCCAACTCACATACTGTGCTAACTGCATTCAGCAATTAGCTATACAAAATGTTTCTCGCTATCTCGTAAGTACATTTCTATACATGTATAATTATATTCACTACTATTCAGTACAAACATATTATTTCATTTTCAGGGACTCTTCTAGCATGTATATTGAGACAATTTCTTTAATATCTAAGAAAGACCTTTCTTCACGACATCTTGCATTCACGAATTAATCAACTCTGTAACCTTACTTAATACAATGTTGTTATATTTGTTACATTGTGCTTTTAGTCATTTTATTTATAATTGTAGTGGTTTGGGCAACCGACTTACTTTTCCCTGTATGGGATACATATTTTTTTATTAAAATAGGCAACACAAACACAATAGAACATTCTAGAGAAATTGGATCAAAACAGCAGTAGAATTTAGATCACATTTTTATATTTCTCAACCAATCAGCTAAAAACTTAGAATAAGAACATTCTAGAAAAATAGGCTTGGAAGTAAATTAACACAAAAATATTTAGGCCCCAAACAAAATAGTAAAATAATAAATCTGATTGGTCAGTAAATGTTTTCACACCCTAATGTTAGGAAGATTAGTTGATCCCCTATTAATGTATATAATACACACATATTAGAAAGAAAAGGCAGTCACCAAGCAGGCCATTAAGTCCGCATGACACCGTATACTTTGCCGGCCATGTCATTTCTTCCATGCCAAAAGTTCGTGACCTCGCTCCAAGGACCTTAAAAAGAATAAGCCGACAAACTTTCTTTGAGCAACGCGACACGTTGTCGCCAACTGAAACGCAAATGTAAGTAGGAAAGGCTTATTTACAGACCCTGCCAATGTATACTTATACACGTTTTTGGACAAAAATTAACTTTTTGCCAAGTTTATATTTCTCGAAAAGACAATTTTCGAATCATGTATTTTGTTGGTTTCTACATACCATTTTATTTTGTCACGTAATAAATTGTTTGTTGTTGAATGTCCGTTGTAAATTATTCCTTCACTTTGCGCGATTGCAAAATAATGTGTTGTATTTGTGGGGGAAATAATCAACATACAACCCAGCAAATACCAAATCCCCCACACCTGTTAAAATTACTACTCGACTATCCAGTCCACTGCAGGTTAATCTTCTTGGCTGATCATGTTGTTTGTACGTGTAAATCCATTTTTCCACGCATTCAAGTGCAACTATTTAAGGAAGTGCACTCACACAGGCATCTCCAGTCAGGCCCCGATTGCGGCCAGCAATCGTTGGGACATGTGTCATAATCTTTCTTACCTCACACATATATACCCACACCCAATTGCAGGTAACAATCGGCAATGCAGAATTATTTCTCTCACACACATGTATGCATATACACATACCAACGTACTTCATGGGAACCCAACGTCAGACGGCTGTTGTGGGAACATGTGACAAACTCCATATACAGAACTTTTTCTTTTAGAACAAAACATCATTTCAATCAACCTTCCAAAGAACATTTTACTTTCTCTACACAGTCTAGGGAAGAAAACTCTTTCTCCTTTTCCCCACTTGTTCACAGTTATACGCATGCTTTCACAAACTACTGTATGATTGTTAATACATGTCTTTTTGGTTACAATCAATGTTGTTATTTAATTTCTTGAGCCTTGAGTCTTATCTAATCACAAATATAAATATTGTGAAGGTTTCCAATGTAATTTCTGGGCCAAATTAACGTAATTGGTAACATCTACAAGTTCTTGTGACTGACGTGATAACAAATTATTGACGAACCCTAAGAAAAAATTCTTTGAAGTATCATGTACTTGGTTAAAAATGTAATTAGCAAATAATTTTAAACTGGCAAGAACTTTAATGCAAGATGTGGTAAACGAAAAATGAGATCTTTTACATGACTTCAGACTCGCTTCTTTGATTAATTTAATTTTCTCATTTTAAATATCAAAAAAAAAATCGCATAAGCTCGCTATTTTCTTTTCGGCTAATTTCTTTGGAGACAAGGGTTTCTTTGGTCCAAAAAAATTTCACATCGACATGCGAATTCCTTTTCGGTCTTTTTCCTCAGTCCTGCAATTCGAAATTATATTAACTCTCTCGGGGGAGTTATTATTTCGTACTATTTACTGTAAAGTAACAGTTATTGTCCCCGTAACCCAAACAAAATTCATTTGTATGACAGGGGAGGTAACTTTTAGAAGAAAGTAACAGTTATCTTTCCTAACGTATAGCTTTTTGAATTAGTGGCTGACAAAAAAAGCTAAAGGGCCTCCTAGACAGGATAATTATTTTTTTTTAATCATCTCACCCCAAGCAACGCATTCTACTGCCACTGTTGCGCAGGGGGTTACATAGGGGAAAATGATGAGAAAGAGAGTTTAGTTATAGGAAATGTCAGGAGGAGGGTAATAGACGGATGACAATACCGAGGATGTAGGTGGAGTAGATGGAAAAAGAGCTTGAGAGAATGGATGCGAGTTAGTGAGATAGGTGATGTCTATTGACCTTACATTTAAATTCATGGAGATTGTAGCTGCCGGGGAAGCAAGTATATGGAAAGGAATTCTACAGGTGGAAAGTGGGTGAAAAGAAGCTGTTAGAGCATTACATTTTATCGGTTTCACTGTAAAAGGGTGGGACCTAGTTGCTAATCTAATAGCTCGTGTAAATTCATACCTAGGGGACACCAGTGATATAAGTTCATTGGAGCAGACGTCATGAAAGTATTTATAGAAGAGGCACAGGGAAGCCACGTCACATCTATAAGACAACGACTGCAGCTGAGCTGCCAAGTCGGTATCAATCACGTTAGAGATTCTCCGTTGGATTTTGTCAATAACCCCAAAATGAATAGCAGGGGCACCCGACCAGATGTGGCAGCAGTATTGAATACAGGGGTGAGAAAAAAGGACTAACTATAAATTGCAAGACAAAGTTTTTTTGCATTTATTTCATTTTGAGACTTTCAAATGCGGAAAAATGACTTAAATTACCAGATTTAAAGTAGTTGTTAAGTTCATATTTGAACATTTAATAAAAATAGTAATAAATAATGAAGAGTGTATAAAGCCAGAGTGTTCCGATAGAAAGTCGCCATAACTGAATATAACAGTTTACTGACGACTATATTAATGTTTAAATGTCATCATAAATACAACAATAAAATATACGTAATTCTAAAAAATGGTTTTCACAGGAATGTTATTATTTTTCAATAATTACAATGCTTCACTTTTTATAGGTCTTTTATTAATTTTTAATAGTATTTTTTTCTCCTCTTATTTCAATCTTTTCACCCAAAGCAAGGCAATAAAGCCCCTAAGACGCAATGGATTACTGAATTTTTTTTTTTTAATCATATCACCCCAAGCAAGGCGAAAACGCCACTGATGCACAGAGGGCTACGTGAGAAGGAAAAGATTGGAAAAGAGAAAAACCGGAAACCACATCCTAACCAGGAAACAAGGGATGAGCCTCTTTACCTGTTCAATAGATGTGGGTGGAGTGTGAACCAGGCGACAGTTTAGTCTATCTACTCCAATTGAAAAATAAAATAAAATTAAAAAAAAGGGTGAAAAGATTGGAAAAGAGAAAAACCGGAAACCACATCCTAAACAGGGAACAAGGGATGAGCCTCTTCACCTGTTCAATAGATGTGGGTGGAGTGTGAACCGGGCGATAGTTTATTGTATCTACTCCAATATATATATGTGTGTGTGTGTGTGTGTGTGTGTGTGTGTTAGAGAATATGAGAAATATAAACTTTTAAGGAGAGAAGACAATAAAAGAACAAGAATTAAGAAAAGAAAAGATAATTACATTTAAATTTTGAATATCGAAATTAACTGGGAAACAATAAAGCAGAAAAGGATTTCACAAGTGAGAAGAGCGAGAGAAGAAACAGCATAAAACATACAGCTACCTCTAGCCATTTCTACTGTAAAAGGATGAGACCTTGCTGCCAATCTAGTCAGTCAGTTAAGTGCCATACGTGATACACGCTTGGGTGATCATGTCTCAAAAGAGACATGACTGACTGGGCAGAAGATTATCCTGCAGTAGGTTGCCATTGCTTTCTGCAGTAGACTGGTTGCCAGCCAAGGCTATAGAACCCAATCTGTCCTGTTATTTAATCCATAACTGGAAGGAAGAGACGGAGTAATACCTTTCCTAAGGGTATTTGCACGTAAGTGAATGCAATGAATTCAACTGGAATTCGAACTCAGCTCCCCGATTTCTCATTCCGAGCCAATATCCACAGCACCACAACGCACATCTAGTACTACTCCTAAATTCAAAAAGTTTTTTTTAATAATCATTTCACTCTAAGCAAGGCAGTACTGCCACTGGTGTGCAGGGGGTTACAGTGAGAGGAAAGGGGAGAGAAAAAGAAAACAGGATACAAAGGATGTCGAAGAAAGGATAAGAGAAATATGAGAGCCAAGGAGATAGAAGATGGCAATTGACGTTGAACTTAAACTTTTGGAGATTGTAAGACCAATAACATTGCATTTGTATTTTATCAAGAATCTGTAAATATATAGCAAGAGCACCAAACCAGACAAGGCAGAAAAATTCAAAGCAAGGATGGATAGTAAGATGTTGACAAAAAAATTGTCTGGTCCGACATAGTGAACTGATTTTCTTAGCTGCAGACTAAACAATTGATTTAATAAAATCTTTCTGATTCATGTCAGTTGATGAAAACATTAGATCAAAAAGTGTAATTAATTACTTTCCTGGAGGTTAGCATCAGCCATACAGTTTGAAGATAAAATGTTCTTTTAGTTGATTAAGAGAGAGTAGACTTTCTTAGATGCAGACTTAGCAACTGATTCAATATAATTTTTCCACTTCACTTCAATAGAAAACGTTAGATCAAAAAGTTGTAATTAATTACTTTCCTGGAGGTTAGCATCAGCCATACAGTTTGAAGATAAAATGTTCTTTTAGTTGATTAAGAGAGAGTA
This sequence comes from Ascarosepion bandense, assembly GCA_037127315.1. Lineage (NCBI taxonomy): Eukaryota > Metazoa > Mollusca > Cephalopoda > Sepiida > Sepiidae > Ascarosepion > Ascarosepion bandense. The sequence goes on along the minus strand of JBBBDQ010001839.1, from coordinate 2,808,934 downwards.
GACTTTCTTAGATGCAGACTTAGCAACTGATTCAATATAATTTTTCCACTTCACTTCAATAGAAAACGTTAGATCAAAAAGTTGTAATTAATTACTTTCCTGGAGGTTAGCATCAGCCATACAGTTTGAAGATAAAATGTTCTTTTAGTTGATTAAGAGAGAGTAGACTTTCTTAGATGCAGACTTAGCAACTGATTCAATATAATTTTTCCACTTCACTTCAATAGAAAATGTTAGATCAAAAAGTTGTAATTAATTACTTTCCTGGAGGTTAGCATCAGCCATACAGTTTGAAGATAAAATGTTCTTTTAGTTGATTAAGAGAGAGTAGACTTTCTTAGATGCAGACTTAGCAACTGATTCAATATAATTTTTCCACTTCACTTCAATAGAAAACGTTAGATCAAAAAGTTGTAATTAATTACTTTCCTGGAGGTTAGCATCAGCCATACAGTTTGAAGATAAAATGTTCTTTTAGTTGATTAAGAGAGAGTAGACTTTCTTAGATGCAGACTTAGCAACTGATTCAATATAATTTTTCCACTTCACTTCAATAGAAAACGTTAGATCAAAAAGTTGTAATTAATTACTTTCCTGGAGGTTAGCATCAGCCATACAGTTTGAAGATAAAATGTTCTTTTAGTTGATTAAGAGAGAGTAGACTTTCTTAGATGCAGACTTAGCAACTGATTCAATATAATTTTTCCACTTCACTTCAATAGAAAACATTAGATCAAAAAGTGTAATTAATTACTTTCCTGGAGGTTAGCATCAGCCATACAGTTTGAAGATAAAATATTCTTTCAGTTGATTAAGAGAGAGTAGACTTTCTTAGATGAAAATTTAGCAATTGATTCAATATAATCTTTCCACTTCATGTCAGTTAAATACATTAGTCTGAGAAGGTGTAATAAGTCCCTCTCCTGAAGGTTTACATCAGCTATGCTGATGGAAGGTAAAAAAGGTTTTTTTCAAATGATTAAAAGAGAGCAGTTTTGTTTTGGAGGCATTAAAATTAACAAGCTACTCTTTGCCCCATTTAACAACAAATTTTAGGTGATGTGTTAGATCAGCTACCAATCAAACTTATTATTAAGACAGGCCATTTACATAATTTCTAAATTGTGATGTCTTTTTTTTTTTGCCATGAATATTTTCATTAACAAAATTAAAAAACAATAGCACCACGAAATTTCTGTTACATGTGATGTCTGATTTTATTTGTAGATTGCCAAACCATACAGTTTTTTTTTGTTTTGTTTTTTTTTGGTGAGGGGAAAAATGTATTGGGTTGACCAAAAGGTTTATTGGATTATTAAGTAGAAAATTTCCTGAATAAACTTAAATATTTTGCTAGTTTTGCCAAGATGTCATTAGATGATGCAAAAACAGGACACTTCCGGTCTTTTTTCTTCTTTTCTTTTTTTTCTCACAGCATGCATTAGAAACAACATCACTTAGATCTTGTTCCTAGGCCTGGGAAATATTTTCTCCTCAATTACTGAATTTGTTCAATATGTGTGTGTGTGTGTGTGTGTGTGTGTGTGTGTGTGTGTGTGTGTGTGTGTGTTTATACATATCACCCACATAATTCCTAAATTGTAATATCCATTTTTCTTTTTTATGCATACTGCATAATTTCTCTCAATTTTTTTTTTTAATTATATAAAAATAAAAAATATAAAACACCACCATGTTGAAATTGTTTTTTCGTTTCTTTACACTTGTTATTTACAAAAGCAAAATATTGTTGCCAGTGCTTAGAAGTAGCACTTTCTCCGACATGTATCAGCTGAGACATGATTTCAACATGTTGCTTCTACCACATGTGGTGAGAGATTCATACTCATTACAGGTCGGGGTTCAAAGTGTGAATGAATTAATGTTTATTGATCTTGCTATCAATATTTAGACATTTTCTTCCTTTTTACTAAAATGCCTTCAGTAACCTTTGTTGACTAATTTTTGCTGTGAAATGAACCAAGGTTGAAGATGTTCTTTCTGTTAATTCTTACAAGATAAATTTTTCTTCCAAATGAATATGGAGTGAACAATAAAAAAAAAGATATACTGTGTTGGGATGTGCATTGTGGTGCAGTGATATCAGCTCGGAACGAGAAATCAGGAAGCCGAGTTCGAATTCCATTTGAATTCCCTGCATTCACTTACGCACAAATACCCTTGGGAAAGATATTAATTCGTTTCTTCCTTCCAGTTATGGGTTAAATAACAGGACAGATTGGGTTTTATAGCCTAGGTCGTCAACCAGTAGTCTACCATGGAAAGCAATGGCAACCTACTGCGGGATAAGCTTCTGCTCAGTCAGTCATATCTCTTTGGAGACATGATCGCCCAAGCGTGTATCACGTATCGCACTTAACTGACTGAAAGGAGTAATGCTCATTTGAAAATTGGGACTTAAGATTGATGAAATAAAAAATGTCTTTAAAGGGGTACAGTGAAAGTTTTCTGGAACTGAACTTTCTGGCTACAAAGAATAGGAAGTAGTGGAGAGCCATGATTGCCAACGTCTTGAAGAGACATGGCACATAGAAGATGAAGAAGAATAAGAATGTTTGGTTTTGTTGTTTTGTTTTTATGACATATCAACCTCGGCAGGTCATTTATTGCCAACTAAATTTTATTTATTTATTGCTGGTAATACCTTTTTCTTTCAACAATTTATTGTTGTTTTTTAATATAAGTTTTGTGTCTAGTAATACTTTTTTCTTTTTGATTATCAAGATTCATTGGAGTTGGTTTTTAAGGGCAAGGTCCCAAAGTCTTACCCTTGTTATTTAATCCATAACTGGAGGGAAGGGATAGATTAATACCTTTCCCAAGGGTACCAGTGCTTAAGTGAATGCAGGGTATTCAACTGGAATTTGAACTCGGCTCACTGATTTCTCTTTCCGAGCTGATATCCACTGCACCACAACGCACATCCGTCACTAAACACTTACAGCACCTGGTATTCCCAAGTGAATAAGAATGTAATGCCTTTTCTATCAACCTATGGTCTACAAGAATTACAGATAGCAAACCTTTCTATCTCCCAAGTCATCTAAAACATTCAATACTGTAACCGACTGATAAATTGAACTCTCAGCCTGCTCTGCTCCACATTGTGATTAATCTGATCATGAACAGGCCAAAATTCATTGTCAGTATCTTGCCTCAGGCCGGTCCAAACAGAGTGAAGTTGTACAGTAATAAAAAATAACAAATATTCAGAGAAGATTGACAAATCACATTTTATCGCAAGTATAATGTACAGTATTTTTGTTAGTAGCTTTTGCATGCAAAATTGTCAATCTAAATTGTCCCCAAATCAGACCTGACACTTGGTTAAATTGGTAAAGGTTGGCTTGTGTGTATATAAAGAGTTTGTTTAGTTGATGTTGGTAATTTTCTTTTGTTAAGTCTGGCTTATTGTCGGATTTACACTGAGGCAGTTTGTCACATGAGGCCAAAGGTCTCTGTCTGCTCTCTCTGTTCAAATCCTGAACCTCGGTTTGATTTTCTCTTTTTGCTTTCACTTTTATTTGTGTTGGCCAAAAACTGGCATGGAGGTAGAAGGTGGTCTCCCCTCTCTCTCGGGTAATGGCTGCAGGCAATGCTCTTCCCAACTGACACTCAGGGTCTTTACGGCCTCTTTCATCGACCAACTGTCAACACCTAAATTAGATATTGTTCCCAGCTGACATTTGGTTTGTTTTCATAATTTCCAATCCCTGGCAATCGTTTTTATATAGTTTAACCCTTTTCATGAGAAGTGTATCAGTATATACTTCCTTATATTCAAATTCAAATTTATTATTAATTATCAGCAACCAAATAATGTCACAAAAAGATTGCATAGATGCTAAATAATTGAATTGAATGTAACAATCTTTGACAGAATTGAAAGAATTACAAAGCATGGTTAATGGAAAGTGTTGCATATCCCCTCAGAGATGCACCATGCCTTGAGAAACTCAGTCAGTTAAGCACCATACATGGTCGATCATGTCTCAAAAAAGATATGGCTGAATAGGCAGAAGATTTTCCTGCTGTAGGTTGCCATTACTTTCTGCAGTAGACTAGTTTCCAACCAAAGCTATAAAACTCAATCTGTCTTGTTATTTAATCCATAGCTGGAGGGAAGAGATGGATTAATACCTTTCTTAATGGTATTTGCACATAAGTGAATTGTCACCTTTTATAGTCCCATTGAAAACAGTGACATTTCAGTACTGTTTTCATATACAGGGCGTCCAGAAAGTCATTAGACACATAGAAAAATGGATTAAGATTACAACAGAAACTGGATTTTATAAAAAAAAATATCTTGTCAATCCTCACCAAACCTTCTTATCTTGTGCTCACCGGCATGACATGGCTTCCCTGTGCTTCTTCTACAAATACTTTCACAGCTTCTGCTCCAATGAACTTAGCTCACTGGTGCCCCCTAATTATGAATTTACATGAGCTACTAGACTAGCAGCTAGGTCCCACCCTTTTACAGTGAAACCAATAAAATGTAACCGCAATTTCTACTCTAGTAGCTTCTTTTCTCGCACTTCCCGCCTGTGGAATTCCCTTCCATATACTTGCTTCCCCGACAGTCACAATCTCCAGGAATTTAAATGTAAGTTTAATAGATATCTTCTATCTCACTAACTTGCATCCATTCTCTCAAGCTCTTTTTCCATCCCCTCCACCCCCATTACACCAGTATTCTCATCCATCTATTACCCTCCTTCTGACATTTCCTATAACTAACTCCTCTTTCTCATCACTTTCCCCTATGTAACCCCCTGCGCAACAGTGGCAGTAATATGCCTTGCTTGGAATGAAATGATTAAAAAAAAAAAAACTTACAAAAGCGCTTAGATCATCCAAGCTCTTGAAAGCCTTTTTTTTTAAATGGAGAATGAATTTATTGATAGTTCTTTTAATGTGATTTAATTTGTATACTTTGACTGTTAATTCAATGACTATGCAATTCTTCAATTTATTGTTGATAACCAAACAATTTTCATAACACTTACTATTTCCAAACCTACAGACTTGTGCTGTCCAACTCCATTGTTAATATCAAGTCCTTCCTTGATTTTGGTTTCTTGGAGACAGTATAGAATGTCTAACTATCAATGTCTCAAGCCAATTCCTGTTTTTGTTAAAACTGTAAGTGTTGTAGTTTTTCATTTTTTTTAAATTTACTTCTACATTATTTTTTAATCAGTTCACCCCAAGCAAGGCAACAGTCTCACTAAGGCATGAGGAACTACTGAGAGTGAAAGAGAATGTGAATTTTATATATGTAATTTTGTTTAGGTATTAAAAAGACATTATCAGCCCCACAATGGAAATATGTAAATTACAAGCAAGACATAACATAATAAGCACAAAAAATGAATAAAAGGCTCTCGTACACATTCAGCAAAAATATTGTATATTTTAAATGAACATATATGTATACTGAGAGAAAAACTTTTTGCTTATCTGGTGGGAACCTCAATGTCTGTCAAAGCGCTGTACTCAGACATCTGCTTTGTTTAACCATTGAATGTGGGGAGAGAGAAAATTTGATTTTTGCTTCAATTGGTGGCAAAAACACCTGTTCTGATGTATGACGAGAGTTTTTATATTTATTTAATTATTTTTTTAAAATTAAATTTTTCTTTTATTTATTGCTTATTACAAGTTTTACCTATATTTTAAAATAATCTTATGACTGAACTTGTAACTTTTCTTTAATATTTATTGTTTATTATTTTGGGTTTTATACTCTGACGGTCTCGTACAGAGGGCTGGGGGTTACTTAGTAATTTATTTGTTGCTATCACTACAAGGCTTTAGAAATTACTGATTTGTCAGACTAACAAATCTCCAAATCCAAATAAAAATCGAGGGCAATCTTGTTCCTGTCAAAGGAATTCCTCCCAGAAAAAAACAATTTTTTTGAACCAACAAAACTCCAAATCTAAATCCAGGGCCTTCTTAATCCTGTCAGAAGAACACTTCCTTGAAGGACCAATTTTTTGGACCAACAAATCTCTAAATCCAAATCTAAATCCAGGGCCTTCTTAATCCTGTGAGAAGAACACTTCCTTGAAGGACCAATTTGTTGTACCAACAAATCTCTAATTCCAAATCTAAATCCAGGGCCTTCTTAATCCTGTCAGAAGAACACTTCCTTGAAGGACCAATTTGTTGGACCAACAAATCTCTAAATCCAAATCTAAATCCAGGGCCTTCTTAACCCTGTAAGAAGAACACTTCTTTGAAGGACCAATTTGTTGGACCAACAAATTTCTAAATCCAAATCTAAATCCAGGGCCTTCTTAATCCTGTAAGAAGAACACTTTCTTGAAGGACCAATTTGTTGGACCAACAAATCTCTAAATCCAAGTCTAAATCCAGGGCCTTCTTAATCCTGTAAGAAGAACACTTCTTTGAAGGACCAATTTGTTGGACCACCAAATCTCTAAATCCAAATCTAAATCCAGGGCCTTCTTAATCCTGTAAGAAGAACACTTCTTTGAAGGACCAATTTGTTGGACCACCAAATCTCTAAATCCAAATCTAAATCCAGGGCCTTCTTAATCCTGTAAGAAGAACACTTCTTTGAAGGACCAATTTGTTGGACCAACAAATCTCTAAATCCAAATATAAATCCAGGGCCTTCTTAATCCTGTAAGAAGAACACTTCCTTGAAGGACCAATTTTTTGGACCAACAAATCTCTAAATCCAAATCTAAATCCAGGGCCTTCTTAATCCTGTAAGAAGAACACTTCTTTGAAGGACCAATTTGTTGGACCAACAAATCTCTAAATCCAAATCTAAATCCAGGGCCTTCTTAATCCTGTAAGAAGAACACTTCTTTGAAGGACCAATTTGTTGGACCAACAAATCTCTAAATCCAAATCTAAATCCAGGGCCTTCTTAATCCTGTAAGAAGAACACTTCTTTGAAGGACCAATTTGTTGGACCACCAAATCTCTAAATCCAAATCTAAATCCAGGGCCTTCTTAATCCTGTAAGAAGAACACTTCTTTGAAGGACCAATTTGTTGGACCAACAAATCTCTAAATCCAAATCTAAATCCAGGGCCTTCTTAATCCTGTCAGAAGAACACTTCCTTGAAGGACCAATTTGTTGGACCAACAAATCTCTAAATCCAAATCTAAATCCAGGGCCTTCTTAATCCTGTAAGAAGAACACTTCTTTGAAGGACCAATTTGTTGGACCAACAAATCTCTAAATCCAAATCTAAATCCAGGGCCTTCTTAATCCTGTCAGTAGAACACTACCTTGAAGGACCAATTTGTTGGACCAACAAATCTCTAAATCCAAATATAAATCCAGGGCCTTCTTAATCCTGTAAGAAGAACACTTCCTTGAAGGACCAATATTTTGGACCAACAAATCTCTAAATCCAAATCTAAATCCAGGGCCTTCTTAATCCTGTAAGAAGAACACTTCTTTGAAGGACCAATTTGTTGGACCAACAAATCTCTAAATCCAAATCTAAATCCAGGGCCTTCTTAATCCTGTAAGAAGAACACTTCTTTGAAGGACCAATTTCTTGGACAAACAAATCTCTAAATCCAAATCTAAATCCAGGGCCTTCTTAATCCTGTAAGAAGAACACTTCCTTGAAGGACCAATTTGTTGGAGCAACAAATCTCTAAATCCAAATCTAAATCCAGGGCCTTCTTAATCCTGTAAGAAGAACACATTCTTGAAGAACCAATTTGTTGGACCAACAAATCTCTAAATCCAAATCTAAATCCAGGACCTTCTTAATCCTGTCAGAAGAACACTTCCTTGAAGGACCAATTTGTTGAACCAACAAAGCTCTAAATCCAAATCTAAATCCAGGGCCTTCTTAATCCTGTAAGAAGAACACTTCCTTGAAGGACCAATTTGTTGGACCAACAAATCTCTAAATCCAAATCTAAATCCAGAGCCTTCTTAATCCTGTCGGAAGAACACTTCCTTGAAGGACCAATTTGTTGGACCAACAAATCTCTAAATCCAAATCTAAATCCAGGGCCTTCTTAATCCTGTCAGAAGAACACTTCCTTGAAGGACCAATTTGTTGGACCAACAAATCACTAATTCCAAATCTAAATCCAGGGCCTTCTTAATCCTGTCAGAAGAACACTTCCTTGAAGGACCAATTTGTTGGACCAACAAATCTCTAAATCCAAATCTAAATCCAGGGCCTTCTTAATCCTGTAAGAAGAACAATTCCTTGAAGGACCAATTTGTTGGACCAACAAATCTCTAAATCCAAATCTAAATCCAGGGCCTTCTTAATCCTGTCAGTAGAGCACTTCCTTGAAGGACCAATTTGTTGGACCAACAAATCTCTAAATCCAAATTTAAATCGAGGGCCTTCTTAATCCTGTCAGAAGAACACTTCCTTGAAGGACCAATTTGTTGGACCAACAAATCTCTAAATCCAAATCTAAATCCAGGGCCTTCTTAATCCTGTCAGTAGAAAACTTCCTTGAAGGACCAATTTGTTGGACCAACAAATCTCTAAATCCAAACCTAAATCCAGGGCCTTCTTAATCCTGTCAGAAGAACACTTCCTTGAAGGACCAATTTGGTGGACCAACAAATCTCTAAATCCAAATCTAAATCCAGGGCCTTCTTAATCCTGTAAGAAGAACACTTCCTTGAAGGACCAATTTTTTGGACCAACAAATCTCTAAATCCGAACCTAAATCCAGGGCCTTCTTAATCCTGTCAGAAGAACACTTTCTTGAAGGACCAATTTGTTAGACCAACAAATCTCTAAATCCAAATCTAAATCCAGGACCTTCTTAATCCTGTCAGAAGAACACTTCCTTGAAGGACCAATTTTTTGGACCAACAAATCTCTAAATCCAAACCTAAATCCAGGGCCTTCTTAATCCTGTGAGAAGAACACTTCCTTAAGAAGGTCCAATTTGTTGGACCAACAAATCTCTAAATCCAAATCTAAATCCAGGGCCTTCTTAATCCTGCTTCAGAAGAACACTTCCTTGAAGGACCAATTTTTTGGACCAACAAATCTCTAAATCCAAACTCTAAATCCAGGGCCTCTTAATCCTGTCAGAAGAACACTTTCTTGAAGGACCAATTTGTTGTACCAACAAATCTCTAAATCCAAATCTAAATCCAGGACCTCTTTAATCCTGTCAGAAGAATACCTCCTTGAAGGACCAATTTTTTGACCAACAAATTTCTAAATCCAAACTTAAATCCAGGGCCTTCTTAATCCTGTGAGAAGAACACTTCCTTGAAGGTCCAATTTGTTGTACCAACAAATCTCTAATTCCAAATCTAAATCCAGGGCCTTCTTAATCCTGTGAGAAGAACACTTCCTTGAAGGACCAATTTGTTGTACCAACAACCCTAAACCAAACCTAAAATCCCAGGGCCTCTTTAATCCTGTCAGAAGAACACTTCCTTGAAGGACCAATTTGTTGGACCAACAAATCTCTAAATCCAAATCTAAATCCAGGGCCTTCTTAATCCTGTAAGAAGAACACTTGAAGGACCAATTTTTTGGACCAACAAATTCTAAATCCAAACCTAAATCCAGGGCCTTCTTAATCCTGTCAGAAGAACACTTTCTTGAAGGACCAATTTGTTAGACCAACAAATCTCTTAAATCCAAATCTAAATCCAGGACCTTCTTAATCCTGTCAGAAGAACACTTCCTCAAGGACCAATTTTTGGACCAACAAATTCTAAATCCAAACCTAAATCCAGGGCCTTCTTAATCCTGTGAGAAGAACACTTCTCTGAAGGTCCACTTGTTGTACCAACAAATCTCTAATTCCAAATCTAAATCCAGGGCCTCTCTTAATCCAAAGAGAAGAACACTTTTGAAGGACCAATTTGTTGTACCAACAAATCCTTAAATCCAAATCTAAATCCAGGACCTTCCTAATCCTGTCAGAAGAACACTTCCTTGAAGGACCAATTTTTTGGACCAACAAATTCTAAATCCAAACTCTAAATCCAGGGCCTCTTTAATCCTGTGAGAAGAACACTTCCTTGAAGGTCCAATTTGTTGTACCAACAAATCTCTAATTCCAAATCTAAATCCAGGGCCTTCTTAATCCTGTGAGAAGAACACTTCCTTGAAGGGACCAATTTGTTGTACCAACAAATCTCTAACCAAATCTAAATCCAGGACTCCTTAATCCTGTCAGAAGAACACTTCGGAAGGACCAATTTTTGACCAACAAATCCTAAATCCAAACCTTAAATCCAGGGCCTTCTTAATCCTGTCAGAAGAAAACTTTTCGAAGGACCAATTTGTTAGACTAACAAATTCTAAATCCAAATCTAAATCCAGGACCTTCTTAATCCTGTCAGAAGAACACTTCCTTGAAGGACTAATTTTTTGAACCAACAAATCTCTAAATCCAAACCTAAATCCAGGGCCTTCTTAATCCTGTGAGAAGAACACTTCCTTGAAGGTCCAATTTGTTGTACCAACAAATCTTAACCAAAATCTAAATCCAGGGCCTTCATCCTGTGAGAAGAACACTTCCTTGAAGGTCCAATTTGTTGTACCAACAAATCCTCTAATTCCAAATCTAAATCCAGGCCCCTTCTAATCCTGTGAGAAGAACACTTCCCTGAAGGACCAATTTGTTGTACCAACAAATCTCTAAATCCAAATCTAAATCCAGGACCTTCTTTAATCCTGTGAGAAGAACACTTCCTTGAAGGACCAATTTGTCAAAAACAATAAATCTCCACCCCAAATCTAAATCCAGGGCCTTCTTAATCCTGTGAGAAGAATACTCTTTAGCACCACTTGTTGTACCAACAAATCTCTAAATCCAAATCTAAATCCAGGACCTTCTTAATCCTGTCAAAGAACACTTCTGAAGGACCAAATTTTTTGGACCAACAAATCTCTAAATCCAAACCTAAATCCAGGGCCTTCTTAATCCTGTGAGAAGAACACTTCCTTGAAGGTCCAATTTGTTGTACCAACAAATCTCTAATTCCAAATCTAACCAGGGCCTTCTTAATCCTGTGAGAAGAACACTTCCTTGAAGGACCAATTTGTTGTACCAACAAATCTCTAAACTAAATCTAAATCCAGGACCTTCTTAACTTGTCAGAAGAACACTTCCTTGAAGGACCAATTTTTGACCAACAAATTCTAAATCCAAACCTAACCAGGGCCTTCTTGTCCTGTGAGAAGAACACTTCCTTGAAGGTCCAATTTGTTGTACCAACAAATCTCTAATTCCAAATCTAAATCCAGGGCCCTTAATCCTGTGAGAAGAACACTTCCTGAAGGACCAATTTGTTGTACCAACAAATCTCTAAATCCAAACCTAAATCCAGGCCTCTTAATCCTGTCAGAAGAACACTTCCTTGAAGGACTTAACGGTTGGACCAACAAATTCCCTAAATCCAAATCTAAATCCAGGGCCTTCTAATCCTGTAAGAAGAACACTTCCTTGAAGGACCAATTCTGACCAACAAATCTCTAAATCCAAACCTAAAACCAGGGCCTTCTTAATCCTGTCAGAAGAAAACTTTCTGAAGGACCAATTTGTTAGACCAACAAATCTCTAACCAAATCTAAATCAGGACCTTCTTAATCCTGTCAGAAGAACACTTCCTTGAAGGACCAATTTTTTGAACCAACAAATCTCTAAATCCAACCTAAATCCAGGGCCTTCTTAATCCTGTGAGAAGAACACTTCCTTGAAGGTCCAATTTGTTGTACCAACAAATCTCTAAATCTAAATTCCAAATCTAGAAAGCCTCTTTAATCCTAGAGAAGAACACTTCCTTGAAGGTCCAATTTGTTGTACCAACAAATTCCTAATTCCAAATCTAAACCAGGCCTTTAATCCTGTCAGAAGAACACTTCTTGAAGGACCAATTTGTTGTACCAACAAATCTCTAACCAAATCTAAATCCAGGACCCTTAATCCTGTGAGAAGAACACTTCCTTGAAGGACCAATTTGTTGTACCAACAAATCTTCAATTCCAAATCTAAATCCAGGGCCTTCTTAATCCTGTGAGTAGCACTTCCTTGAAGGACCAATTTTTTGGACCAACAAATTCTAAATCCAAATCTAAATCCAGGACCTTCTTAATCCTGTCAGAAGAACACTTCTTGAAGGACCAATTTTTGACCAACAAATCTCTAAATCCAAACCCAAATCCAGGGCCTTCTTAATCCTGTGAGAATAATTTCCTTGAAGGACCAATTTGTTGTACCAACAAATCTCTAAATCCAAATCTAAATCCAGGACCTTCTTAATCCCTGTCAGAAGAACACTTCCTTGAAGGGACCAATTGGACCACAAATCTCTAAATCCAAACCTAAATCCAGGGCCTTAATCCTGTGAGAAGAACACTTTGAAGGTCCAATTTGTTGTACCAACAAATCTCTAATTCCAAATCTAAATCCAGGGCCTTCTTAATCCTGTGAGAAGAACACTTCCCTGAAGGACCAATTTGTTGTACCAACAAATCTCTAAATCCAAATCTAAATCCAGGACCTTCTTAATCCTGTCAAATGAATAATTTCCTGAAGGACCAATTTTTTGGACCAACAAATTTCTAACCAAACTCAAATCCAGGGCCTTTAATCTTGTGAGAAGAACACTTCCTGGAAGGTCCAATTTGTTGTACCAACAAATTCTAATTCCAAATCTAAATCCAGGGCCTTCTTAATCCTGTGAGAAGAACACTTCTTGAAGGACCAATTCTTGTTGTACCAACAAATCTCTAAATCCAAATCTAAATCCAGACCTTCTTTAATCCTGCTGAACAACACTTCCTTGAAGGACCAATTTTTGACCAACAAATCTCTAACCAAATTCAACCAGGCCTTCTTAATCAGAGAAGAACACTTCCTTGAAGGTCCAATTTGTTGTACCAACAAATCTCTAATTCCAAATCTAAATCCAGGGCCTTCTTAATCCTGTGAGAAGAACACTTGAAGGACCAATTTGTTGTACCAACAAATCTCTAAATCCAAATCTAAATCCAGGACCTTCTTAATCCTGTCAGAAGAACACTTTTTGAAGGACCAATTTTTTGGACCAACAAATCTCTAAATCCAAATCTAAATCCAGGGCCTTCTTAATCCTGTTAGAAGAACACTTCCTTGAAGGTCCAATTTGTTGTACCAACAAATCTCTAATCTAAATCTAAATCCAGGGCCTTCTTAATCCTGTGAGAAGAACACTTCCTTGAAGGACCAATTTGTTTGCACCAACAAATCTCTAACCAAAACCTAAATCCAGGCCTTTAATCCTGTGAGAAGAACACTCTTTGAAGGACCAATTTTTGGACCAACAAATCTCTAAATCCAAATCTAAATCCAGGCCTTCTTAATCCTGTGAGAAGAACACTTCCTTGAAGGTCCAATTTGTTGTACCAACAAATCTCTAATTCCAAATCTAAATCCAGGGCCTTCTTAATCCTGTGAGAAGAACACTTCCTGAAGGACCAAATTTGTTGTACCAACAAATCTCTAAATCCAAATCTAAATCCAGACCTTCTTAATCCTGTCAGAAGAACACTTTGAAGGACCAATTTATTAGACCAACAAATTTCTAAATCCAAACCTAACCAGGACCTTCTTAATCCTGTCAGGAAGAACACTTCCTTGAAGGACCAATTTATTAGACCAACAAATTTCTAAATCCAAACCTAAATCCAGACCTCTTAATCCTTATTGGGGAAGAATACTTCTCTTGAAGGACCAATTTATTAGACCAACAAATTTAACCAAACCTAAATCCAGACCTTCTTAATCCTGTCAGAAGAACACTTCCTGAAGGACCAATCTATTAGACCAACAAATTTCTAAATCCAAACCTAAATCCAGGACCTTCTAATCCTGTCAGAAGAACACTTCCTTGAAGGACCAATTTATTAGACCAACAAATTTCTAAACTAAACCCAAATCCAGGACCTTCTTAATCCTGTCAGAAGAAATACTTGAAGGACCAATTTGTTGGACCAACAAATCTCAAATCCAAATCTAAATCCAGGACCTTCCTTTAATCCTGTCAGAAGAACACTTCCTTGAAGTACTATGTCTTAAGTGGTGTAGCTGTACTCAGTACATTTGCCCAAATGCCAAAACAAAGGTGTAAGAGTGTAAAAGAAGGTGGGGGGGTAAGATGATTACAATTGTTGAGAGCAATTGCTAGAGAAGCAAAACTGATATTCACAAAGTTTTAATCCAGGGATGTATGCAAGTGGAGACCCAACTTGTACTTTCAGTGACCAATCAATTAGAAATAACAACTTATTAAAGTAGCAATTGCAAACTGCAACTAAAGAGCATAATGCAAGAAGAAGGTTGGTTGTGAATATCTAACTGCAATTGCTCTGGTAGGTAAATAGAAAATTTTAAATTCTATGGTAATATGTATTAAGTTTAATGTGCTATTTACAAATAAAGCAATGACTACATCAAAAGTAATTAATTTTGATTCAATGGCATATCGATAAATTTTTTATTTATTCCCCGAAGGCTTTTACCCCTTCAATTTTTTCTAAAACATCCTTATTTCCATGCTAATGTGTATGCTGAACTCAAGTCGATAATTGTTTAATGAAGAAACCTACCTTTATTGATGTCAATGACCAGAAAAAAATTGAACTTTATCTCACCCCACAACCACCATTCTCATATCTAATTCAATGCAGAATGACTTTAGGTGTAGGATGCTTATTTCAGCCTATTTACTTCCTTTGTGCAATTACTACGCGATTTATTTTGTTTTGGAACTTAATTTCTGCTGAAAGTTGCGTGTATTCGCATTTTTTTTCTCCATTTTTTTGGACTAGAATTTTTTTTTAAGAAAGTTAACTTTTAAATAGAAATCTTTTTAAGGAAATTAACTTCCAAATGTATGAAAATAAGTGTAATTTAATTAACCTTCAAATGAATTGTGTGTATTTGCGTAATTGCACAAAGGAAGTAAATAGGCCAAAAATTAGCTTACTATGCCTAAAGTCATTCAACAGTGAATAACATATTTCAATGGTGGTTTGGGGGTGAGATAAACAGTGAGAAGAATTTCGATATTTTTTCTGGTCGTTAACATCAATAAAGGTAGGTTTCTTCAATAAACAATTATCAATTTGAGTTCAGCATATACATTTGCATGGAAATAAGGATGTTTTGTAAAAAATTGGAGGGGTAAAAGTCTTTGGGAAATAAATAAAAAATTTACCGGCATACTAACTCTTTCGGAGTCATTTAATGCCAAAATTCAATTTTTTTGTAAACTTTGAAATTATATAGTTTCAGTTTGAGTTTTGTTTAACAGCATATGAACCTCTGTGGGTTATTTAGTGCCAAAAATGTAGGATTTTAAGGTATTTTTTTTAATATTTGGTTATAGTGAGAAGGTGTTATGCATGTTTCAGTCAGATTTTAATAAAAATTTCTTTCTTTTAGAAAACTGAAGATGTCTTCTAGTTTTGTATTCAAAAATGTATTGCAGGTAATAATTTTTCCTTCAAAAATGTGTTATGGTAATAATTTTTTCTTTCAAACATGTATTGTTGGTAACAGTTTTCCTTCAAAAATGTATTGTTGGTAATATTTTTTCCTTCAAAAATGTATGTTTTTCTATAAAAGTCTATTTTTATGTACATATTTCAATAAAAGTTCATTTTTATACTTTCCAGTTTTGAGGTTAAGTATTTGCCCATAACTGGGACCCTAACAGGTCAGGGTGGACCGGGAAACAGTAGCAATTAAGAGCTGGTTCTATGCTCCTCACAATCTCCCAATCAGAGACTTTGCTGCTGGATGCAGTTTACCGTCATACCCAGAACTTGTTATATAAACATGACATATGTTATTCTGCTTTCACAATTGAATACATGGTAGATGATACTCAGCTTTTGTAAATATTTGTGTGGACATAATTACAAAAAGTGGTGTTATGCATGTTTTATGTTGTAGTTTTGTTGAAGATATATTTGGAAATACAGTCTGATTTCTTTAAGCAATCATGGGATATTATATGGATTAATGGCATGAAAGAGTTCTTTCATGTTGGTTGTTTGGTTGATTTTGTTTAGCGGAATATCTACCTCAATAGGTTATTCAATACTGAAATTTAAATATTTTGAACACAATTCTATGACTTCAACTTGATAGTTAGCTTCTATAGATTGTGCACAATCAGGTACCATCCACAAACAAACAGAATGATCAAACATGTGTTATATATTATCTGAGCTGGTGCGTAATTTCACGAAGAAGTGTATTTTTATGAAACATCAAAAATATGCAAACTGACTAGCAAAAGAAAAATAGACAGTTTTAAAAATATTTGATTGATGTCAAAGTTAAAAATAAGGACAAAATTCCCCATGTCAGGAAAATATTTGTTTGTTTTGAAACCAGCCTAGCCAAGGTCAGATAATGTGGAATGTTTGTAGACAATGTGCCAAACGATGATGTAGTCGCTTATATAAGAGACAGATTAGTAGTAGTAGGCAGTCCATGAGCAAGAGAGATTAGAACCCAGACTGAGAAAGACAAAGAGAAAAAGATTGCAAATTTTTTTAAACAAATGTTGAATGTAGAATCTACATTTAATGTTTTTTTTTTAAATCTACAATCTACCTTGTAGATGTTTTTTTTTTCTGTCCACTCAAAAAGAAAATGATATGATAAAAATAATAATAATGATTTTAAATGTGTTTTAAATCATGAAAGCACCAACTCTCATCAAAATTTAATAATTTTTATTTTTGGTATTTCCTCAGTTTATTATTGAAATAACAACTTCCATAATTTTTCTTTATAAAAAAAATCAAGAATACCATCCCAAATTGAAACCTTAAAAGTGTTTGCGACATATCAAAAGAGAGGATACTGACCTACACCCACAAGTAAGTATTTCCACATAATTTTATATGATAAGATTAAATGTATATATATATTTTTTTTAATCATATCACCCCAAGCAAGGTGGTAACACCACTGATGTGCAGGGGGCTACATAAGAGTGAAAAGATTGGAAAAGAGAAAGCCAGAAACCACATACTAAACAGAGAACAAGGAATGAGCCTCTTAACCTGTTCAACAGACGTGGGTGGAGTGTGAACCGGGCAATAGTTTAGTCTATCTACTCCAATTAAAGTCTATCTACTCCAATTGTAAATCTACGAGTAAGTCTAAAAGATTTCATTTGAATTGGATAATTCTTTGATTTGGGGATTTTTTAAACAGAGGGTAGGGCTTTCATTGTCAAATGAAAGTGAACTTTTTGGTGATACTTAAATTGTATTTACAAAAATAAACCATAAGTAATTTGTAATTGTAGCTATAACAAAAAATACTGATTATACAGTGTAAGAACTCAATAACTAAAATAGCAAACAAGGGAATACTGAGAAAAAAAAAGAAATTCCCGTCTGTCCAACTATCAACTTTTTTTTTTTACCAAAGAAAGAGAAATATTTCAAGTTTGGCTTTGAACAGAAAGATAATCCATCAGACTGACTTCAGTTAATGAACAAACTACACCTTTATTAGGGGGAAAAAAAGCTCACCTCAACATTTCATTTTTAAAAAGAAACCTTGGCGAACCTGTACAACCGGTACCCCCCACCTGAAATTGTTTTGCTTTTCCTTTTTTTAAATTTTTTAAAATTCATTCTTATCGATTAGACTGTAAACTTTCAGATTAGCAAAAAGGATTTGGAAAAAGTTCAATATTTAAAGATTTTTAGTTTCTCATACAAAGTTTTAACAAATTGATCCCCCATGTTATAAACACTCGCTTTGAAGTCGAGTAAAAGACAATGACGAGTTGTTGCATTTTTTTTTTTAACTTGTAGAAAATTGATGAAAAAGACCGTTTTGGGGGATCGATTTACTAGAACGTTATATGAGAAACTGAGCACCTCCTAAAAATCTTTAAATATTGAATATTT
Source organism: Ascarosepion bandense (assembly GCA_037127315.1). Lineage (NCBI taxonomy): Eukaryota > Metazoa > Mollusca > Cephalopoda > Sepiida > Sepiidae > Ascarosepion > Ascarosepion bandense. The sequence continues at coordinate 2,790,980 of JBBBDQ010001839.1, read as the reverse complement.
TCCAATTTTCTTGCTAATCTGTAAGTTTACGGTCTAATCAATAAGAATGCACTGAAAAACATTTTTTTTTTTTGAAAAGTAAACAAATTACAGTGGGAGTTCCGGTCGTACAGGTCCGCCGAAACCTTGTTTCAACCTTAAAGTCAAAGGAACATTGTATTAAGGCCACAAGTTTTTGCTCTAAGGGAGATAACTCTAATTGCTTTTGTCTGAATGATGAGCTGATTTTGCTGTTCGACATTGAGAAAATGATCCCATCAGTTTTTCCACATACCCACACGATACAACACACTGTTTAAGGTGCAACGACTCGACTGGATAAATGGTCACTAGTTTTTAGCGTTTGGCTTCGGCCTGTGGGTGACCAAAGCAAGAGCAACAATAATAATTTTTTAGCTGTTGAAAAATATTTGTGAAGAAGATAATTTTAGTGTGGGCGTCTAAACAGATACTTAATCGCTTTTAGCAAACTAAATGGAAATAATGCAAAAACTTTCAAAAAAGAATGTGTGTATGTAGAGATGGCCAAGTAGTTAGGATGTTTGCATCCTAACCATGATACTCGGGTTCAAATTTCATTTATGCGGTACTCGTGAAAAAAAAAAAAAAAAAAAAATATGACTAATTAATAAATATTCCCGTAAATTAGAGTATAAAGAATTTACTTAACCACTTGGTCTTGAGGTGCTCACTCATCAACAAAGGAACGAAAGGTTAAATATCGCCACAGCGAGAAAAGAAAATATGAATTTCATTTTTGTAGGCACGCTCACTTTTTCGCTGGAAAAAGCAGCATAGTCTGAAACTGAACTCTGAAGGAAAAGGCCTCAAACTAAATAAAAACAGTTTTTTCGGCAAAATGTTCATGCTATCATAAAGAGGATAGATCAAAGTATTTTTTTAATTATTTTTACAAATTTTAAAAATTGTTCTAACAGGTTCTAAAAGGCTCATTTAGTGGTAGAAAATCTTTTTTTTCTCTCGTCAGTACAAGCGATAAATTGACGCTAGATTTTATTACGACAAAACGTAATATTACGCGAAGGCATTTTTTGACTGTGGAAGACACCTTAATTAATTTGGAAATTCTTGCAAAAATCAAATAATCGTCTGATTTTGATGAAAATTTCACGACTTAGTCATAATTGACTGAAATAGGTTTTGAAATAATTATTTTTAGAAAATATTGGTAAAAACATTTCCCCCCCCCCCACCATTTAATTTCCAGAAATGTCAAAAAATGAGACTAGGTCTCAACATATAGATAGTTTTAATTAAATTCAGGAGTCATTTAGGAATGCAAATCAACATTTTTTTCTTCAAAACCTGACACTTTTTAGAAAATCTGCTCTGAATTAGAGAGTTATTTAATACTTCAACTAACACTCTCTGGGGGTTAGTAATTGACACTTAGGATATCTCCGTTTTTACTTCACGTTATAGACTCTACTGACAGACTGCATCTTCCCTTCGGTTAGTGAGAATTCTTTCTACCACCGGTTGGCTGGCTGGCTGGCTCTCTCTCTCTCTCTCTCTCTCTCTCTCTCTCTATATATATATATATATATATATATATATATATATATATATATACTAAAAGTTTATCTATTTTTGTTTTTCACAAACGTATAAATAGACGTAATTTTTGCCTTTCTCGGCAGAGGACCACGGGACGTCCATCTAAGGCCAGGTTCGGGTGACCTGCATTTTCTTACTCTGTCACTTTCTCTGCGTTCATTGATTCTCTTTCTTCCTCATGCACTGACAACAAGAAAGAACATCACAGAGAGTTACAAGCCTTCTGATTAGAGACCAAGTCCAGACGACATGCATTTTCTCACTCTCTCTTTCACATTATATTGGTTGATTCTCCTCTTTTCTCATTTACTTGTCGGCAACAAAAAAGAAAAAGAAACAAGACATCATTTTTGCCTACTACAATTGTACACACAGCAAAAATTAGACATGTTTTTCTTTACAAATTCATTTCATATGACTTTAAGAAAACTGAACTCTAAAACGCATACATTCAAGGAAAGCTTTATGAAGAACTTTCAAACAAACATTATTTCATAAATAGCAAAAATTGATGTTAATTCTTGTTAAATAAATCTTACACTTATTAATAAAAACGAAACCCTTTTATCCTTCTTTTAATGTTTGTTCATCCTTCTAATTTTTTAAAATGTGGTGGGCTGGGTTATGTTAGGCACAAGGTCATTTCGCAAACATAGCCGATGCTCTCTCAGTATTTCACCAACTGGCCAGTTTCTGTCCTACGCTGTGGTTTGATTCCCATTGACGTTAGTATAAACAAATTTGGGAAAAAACCTGGTGTCAGACCAACGAACGAGATCTTCCCTTTTGGCCAGCAAGAGTTTCTACTTCCGCCTGACTCCACAGCTTTCTTTACGCTAACCGTTACTCTACCCTTATGTAAAATGGGGCCTGGGAAGGTAGGGAATACTTGTATATTCTCCCCCTGGCCGGAATTCCAACCTAGTGTCACTTGATCCCGAAAGTTTTTATTTCTTTCTTCCTACTTATGGACAGTGAGTGGTTGCTTTGAAACTCTCACGTTTCGATTTTACTGTCGGTTGTCATAAAATTGCTAGCACTCCAGACCCTGATAAAATTATTCAAAGTTTAATAGACTACATGTGTGTCCTCACTAATGACTACATGGGTGTTCTAACCTTTGAAGGAACATAAAATTAAATTCTATCAGCCACCGTTTGTACAATACCACTTGAGTGTTTTTGGTTGTCTGTACTTGCTGTTTTAATGAAACATTGCAGTAAAATAAGAGTTTAAATCAGTTTTATTATTATGTCGCTTAGATTCTTCTTCTTCTGTGGGCCTTGTCCTTTCAGGACATAGGTGATCATGGCTTTCCACGTCTCCCTATCACTGGTGGCTGTTAGCACGCTTTCTCCTGTGACACCACGAAACCCCCGTTCTGTCATTCACCTGCTCAGGCCCTTCAAATACGTTATCCGCTGCTTTCCCCTGTCTCTTTTTCCCTCTATTTCTGGCCTGTTAGTATCAAGTTCTCCAAGCCTTCATTCTTCATTGCATGTCCCAGGAATTTCAGCTGTCTCTTCTTGATGCTCAGTATTAATTTTCTTTTGTTTCCATCCTTTCCAAAACCTCATCATTGCTCACATGCTCTATCCATGATATCCGCAGCATCCTCCTGTAGAACCACATTTCAGTTGCTTCAAGTTTTTCCTTCATCTTTGATGATATTGTTCAGTATTCACTGCTATATTGAAGAACAGACAACACATAGCAATCCAGTACTCTCTTCTTTGTTTCTAGCAAAATTTTCATGTCTCTTAATACTCTTAGATTAGTGGCCCATATTTTTTTTTTTGTTCACGGTGATGTATTTACTATATAAATTACCATTAAAGATTAGGAGAACAGATACTGCACTTTGATCCCAGCCCGTTGGTCAAGGAGTGAAGAAAAGCGTAACTAGAGTCGAAATGGCTACTCGGTCAATGAATGCTATATGTTTTCTTATAAAGAAAAAGATCATATCACTATTACCATTAGAGCTGAAAAGAACGGATACTACACACTGATCCCAGACCGATGGGCAGGGAGTGAAAAAAATCGTATTTCGAGTAGTTCTGGCTACTCGGTTAGTGAATGCTGAATGTGTCTTTATAAGGAAATGGCTAATATTACCATTAACATTACAAATGAGGAGAACAGATATTTACCCTACTCCCCCACTGGAATGAGTTGTGACACAAGGTCAGTTTTTAACGTGGGGAACCTGAGCGCATACGCTCAGGCCACTGGTCAAAGATTACCCAGTCCCCGCTTATGCGGTAACTAGGTACAAATCTAGTCATAGCTTGTCAAAAACTAGTCTTAGCTGGTCATTGCTTCCCGGTCGGCGGCCAGGAAGTGAGTATCTGAGAATAGATACTACACTTTGATCCCACCATCATTACCAGGGAGAGGAAAAAAGCATAATTCGAGTCACACTGGCTGCTTGGTCAATAAATGTTGAATGTTTCCTTACAAGGAAAATCATTGTTAGCAAATGTCTATTACTGCTGTCGGTACTCCTGCTACATATTTAGAGATCCTTGATAAAATCCAAAGAATCGGCAATATTATTGGAACTGATCTGGCGTCTCGGCTTCAGTCACTTTCACACTACCGTAAATTTGTCTCCCTGTGCCTTTTCTATAGATGCTTTTATGACTGTTCGGAATAGCTCTTCGCTATGGTACTCAGACTTCATGAATTTAAGAGCAATACTAGATTAGTGTCGATATTTCATCAATTACCGCTGAGCTGGCTAAATGTAGCCGTAATTTCTATGCTAACAGTTTCTTTTCTCGTTTGTGGAACTCTCTTCTGGCTCCATGCTTCCCAACCAACTTTAAACTGCAAAAATTTAAATGTAATGCCAATCGCTATCTACTCTCATTCTGATTACTCTTTTTTCTTTCTGCCCATTATCAATGTTCCTGTTCCTAATTCTTCCACATACTATAACCTCTTGCGTCTTAGTGGCTTTACTACCTTGCCATGGGGTGATACCGATTAAAAAAAATATTCTTTACTCTTGCCAACCTCCTCCTACTCTTTCACTATTACTATGGTAGTTATTCTGACACGTTACATTCCTTAATCCAATGTGCTCAGACCTTTACAACCATGGCCCACTATACCATGTTCAAGGTAGTAAACCATCTTCATTCTCTTTGTGTTCCTTTGATAAGACAACTTCTTTCCCAGAACTGTTTTGGGGTCGTTTTGGACATCAGCTGCGATTTTGACCTTGTCGGACTAATGATCAGCCTTAGTATCGACGCTGTAGTAAATGTCTGTGTTGTCAGCATAGATGCCAAGTTCAGAGCTGATGTCAATAGGAAGGTCGTTAATGAAAATTAAAAGCAGCGTATGACCAAGAATAGATCTCTGGGGACACCTACGTTAGTGCGGAAGGATCTAGAGGAGTGGCCGTTCAAGATGACCATTATTTCACGATCTGAGAGGAAAGACTGTATCAGCTCAAAAATGTGTCCAGAGACACCATAACTTTTCAGCTTGTGAAGAAAACCTGAATGCCAGACCCTGTCAAAGGTTTTCGATATGTCCAATGCTATATGCCCGGGCTACACTGTTTTTATCTAGAGCATTATAGACTTTTTTCCGCAATTACCGTCAGTACATCAACAGCTGAGCTGGAAAAAACGAAAGTCGCATTGATTGTCTAAGAAAAGGCTTTGCGGTGAGAGATGATGAACCAATTCAGCATTGGTTAGTGTCTCTAGGCAGGAGGCTAATAGGCCGAGAGGGTCGGGCAGTTCACTCAACAGTTCATAAAAACTGGAACAACAGATGATGACTTCCATCAGACAGAAAAGGTGACAGCGAGTCATTTAGTATATTGTTTAGGAAGAACAGGGGCAAGTTCAGGAGCACACTTCTTAATGACTATTACAGCGATACCGTCAGGTCCATATGCTTTGTGGGGATCTGGGTTAGAAAGAATAGTTAAGTTAGAGATAATAGTATAAACCACGGAAGAGGTTATATGCATATCACTTAGCAGAAACTCAATTCTAGAAGAATCAGAGTTAGGTATTTATATCCCAGATTTAGAATTTGAGAAGAATTTATGGCCTGTATGCCAGATCCTGTCAAAAGCTTTCGACATTTCTAAAGCTACAGCCCGGCCTTCACAATACTTATCTAGGGCTTGGTAGATTCTTTCCAGAATTATCGTCAAAACATCAGCAATTGAACTGGAAAAACGAAAGCAACATTGTCTGAAGAAAGACTGTGATATGAGAAGTTTAACCGATTCGGCACTGATGAAGACGTCGAAGCGTTTTGCAAAAAGTGGAAGAAAGCTAATAGGCCAGTAGTTGGAAGAGACGATTTACAAGAGTGCTCAAAAACAGATGATGACTTACAGCAGGCAGGAAAACAGAAATCACTTGTTATACAGTTTAGAAATAACAGGAGCCAGTTCGAGAGCACACTTCTGAATGACAATCACAGGGATACCATCGTGTCTAGATGCTTTATGACGATCTAGGTTAGAGATGATAGCAGAAACCATGAAAATGTTATAGGCATATCACTCAACAGAGATGCAGTTCTAGGAGGGAAGTAAGACGGATATAAAGTTTAGTGATACGGAGTGAGCCCCAATCGGTATGCAGGTAACGGAAAGAGGTATTATGGATAGGGGGAAAGAGGTATTATGGATAGAGGGAAAAAGGTATTATGGATAGGGGGAAAGAGGTATTATGGATAGGGGAAAGAGGTATTATGGATAGGGGCAAAGAGGTATAATGGATAGGGGGAAAGAGGTATTATGGATTGGGGGAAAGAGGTATTATGGATAGGGGGAAAAAAGGTATTATGGATAGGGAGAAAGAGGTATTATGGATAGGGGAAATAGGTATTATGGATAGGGGGAAAGAGATATTATGGATAGTGGGAAAGAGGTATTATGGATAGGGGGAAGAGGTATAATGGATAGGGGAAAAAGGTATTATGGATTGGGGGAAAGAGCTATTATGGATAGGGAGAAAGAGGTATTATGGATAGGGGGAAAAAGGTATTATGGATAGGGAGAAAGAGGTATTATGGATAGGGGGAAAGAGGTATTATGGATAGTGGGAAAGAGGTATTATGGATAGGGGGAAGAGGTATAATGGATAGGGGAAAAAGGTATTATGGATTGGGGCAAAGAGGTATTATGGATAGGGGGAAAGAGGTATTATGGATTGGGGGAAAGAGGTATTATGGATAGGGAGAAAGAGGTATTATGGATAGGGGGAAAGAGATATTATGGATTGGGGGAAAGAGGTATTATGGATAGGGAGAAAGAGGTATTATGGATAGGGGGAAAAAGGTATTATGGATAGGGGGAAAGAGATATTATGGATAGGGGAAAAAGGTATTATGGATAGGGGCAAAGAGGTATTATGGATAGGGGGAAAGAGGTATTATGGATTGGGGGAAAGAGGTATTATGGATAGGGGAGAAAGGAGGTATTATGGATAGGGGGAAAGAGGTATTATGGATAGGGGGAAAGAGGTATTATGGATAGGGGGAAAGAGATATTATGGGGATAGGGGGAAAGAGGTATTATGGATTGGGGGAAAGTGATATTATGGATAGGGGGAAAAAGGTATTATGGATAGGGGCAAAGAGGTATAATGGATAGGGGGAAAAAGGTATTATGGATAGGGGCAAAGAGGTATTATGGATAGGGGGAAAGAGGTATTATGGATAGGGGGAAAGAGATATTATGGATAGTGGGAAAGAGGTATTATGGATAGGGGGAAGAGGTATAATGGATAGGGGAAAAAGGTATTATGGATTGGGGGAAAGAGCTATTATGGATAGGGAGAAAGAGGTATTATGGATAGGGGGGAAAAAGGTATTATGGATAGGGAGAAAGAGGTATTATGGATAGGGGAAAGCGGTATTATGGATAGGGGGAAAGAGGTATAATGGATAGGGGGAAAAAGGTATTATGGATTGGGGAAAAGAGGTATTATGGATAGGGAGAAAGAGGTATTATGGATTTGGGGAAAGAGGTATTATGGATAGTGGGAAAGAGGTATTATGGATAGGGGGAAGAGGTATAATGGATAGGGGAAAAAGGTATTATGGATTGGGGGAAAGAGGTATTATGGATAGGGGGAAAAAGGTATTATGGATAGGGGGAAAGAGATATTATGGATAGGGGGAAAAAGGTATTATGGATAGGGGCAAAGAGGTATTATGGATAGGGGGAAAAAGGTATTATGGATTGGGGGAAAGAGGTATTATGGATAGGGGGAAAAAAGGTATTATGGATAGGGAGAAAGAGGTATTATGGATAGGGGAAAGAGGTATTATGGATAGGGGGAAAGAGATATTATGGATAGTGGGAAAGAGGTATTATGGATAGGGGGAAGAGGTATAATGGATAGGGGAAAAAGGTATTATGGATTGGGGGAAAGAGCTATTATGGATAGGGAGAAAGAGGTATTATGGATAGGGGGAAAAAGGTATTATGGATAGGGAGAAAGAGGTATTATGGATAGGGGGAAAGAGGTATTATGGATAGTGGGAAAGAGGTATTATGGATAGGGGGAAGAGGTATAATGGATAGGGGAAAAAGGTATTATGGATTGGGGCAAAGAGGTATTATGGATAGGGGGAAAGAGGTATTATGGATTGGGGGAAAGAGGTATTATGGATAGGGAGAAAGAGGTATTATGGATAGGGGGAAAGAGATATTATGGATTGGGGGAAAGAGGTATTATGGATAGGGAGAAAGAGGTATTATGGATAGGGGGAAAAAGGTATTATGGATAGGGGGAAAGAGATATTATGGATAGGGGAAAAAGGTATTATGGATAGGGGCAAAGAGGTATTATGGATAGGGGGAAAGAGGTATTATGGATTGGGGGAAAAGAGGTATTATGGATAGGGAGAAAGAGGTATTATGGATAGGGGGAAAGAGGTATTATGGATAGGGGGAAAGAGGTATTATGGATAGGGGGAAAGAGGTATTATGGATAGGGGGAAAGAGATATTATGGATAGGGGGAAAGAGGTATTATGGATTGGGGGAAAGTGATATTATGGATAGGGGGAAAAAGGTATTATGGATAGGGGCAAAGAGGTATAATGGATAGGGGGAAAAAGGTATTATGGATAGGGGCAAAGAGGTATTATGGATAGGGGGAAAGAGGTATTATGGATAGGGGGAAAGAGATATTATGGATAGTGGGAAAGAGGTATTATGGATAGGGGGAAGAGGTATAATGGATAGGGGAAAAAGGTATTATGGATTGGGGGAAAGAGCTATTATGGATAGGGAGAAAGAGGTATTATGGATAGGGGGGAAAAGGGTATTATGGATAGGGAGAAAGAGGTATTATGGATAGGGGAAAGCGGTATTATGGATAGGGGGAAAGAGGTATAATGGATAGGGGGAAAAAGGTATTATGGATTGGGGAAAAGAGGTATTATGGATAGGGAGAAAGAGGTATTATGGATAGGGGGAAAGAGATATTATGGATAGGGGGAAAAAGGTATTATGGATAGGGGCAAAGAGGTATTATGGATAGGGGGAAAAAGGTATTATGGATTGGGGGAAAGAGGTATTATGGATAGGGGGAATGTGAGAAAATAAAAGCTATGTGAGAAATATATTCACATAGCTTAGCGCTTAAGCAGTGAAAGGAAATTATCAAACATAACAAGACATACCTGGTATAGAAAAAACAATTTATTTGTCTTGCAAAAATATGCTGAATTTTGCTGCTACTGTGTAGCTTGGTATAGTCTCTTTTCTCTGCTTAGCTTGGTATAGTATCCTCCGTCTAGGAGTGGGATGAAAAGAACACAAGGAACTGCGATCCGCGACGTACAGGAACTTTCTTCTGGGTCAGCTTCTTTCGCAGTTTCTTATCTTGGTATAAGATGATAGTGCTTAGAGAATTTTTCTCTAGGAAGGCAAGGCTTTGCCCATAGGGTATCCTTTTTAAGGTAAGAAGGGTAACAAGAGATTTTCTCTGTTACAAAGTTGTGGCATTAGCCTAAAAGATTACAAAGAATTGGTAAGATGGTCTCGATATAGCGAGACAAGTGGGCGCCAATTTAGGCCCTGCTGCAACAAAAATCCGGAGCGGCACAAATACGTCCGATACTGTTCGTGCTAGCAAATATTACTTGTTGCCAAAGGAAGAAAGGTAAATACTTTCAAAGTGAAACGTATTGCCCTTGTCTAAAAAAACGTGCTCGACAACAGCGGGCTGACATATTGGATTCGAAACGAGGTTTGCCTGCTGAAAACGAAAACAAAATTCAACTTCGGCCAATCAGGAGACCCGTTACATCTGTAAATTTCCGACAGGAAAGAAGTATTATGGATAGGGGGAAAGAGGTATTATGGATAGGGGGAAAGAGGTATTATGGATAGGGAGAAAGAGGTATTATGGATAGGGGGAAAGAGGTATTATGGATAGGGGGAAAGAGATATTATGGATAGGGGGAAAAAGGTATTATGGATAGGGGCAAAGAGGTATAATGGATAGGGGGAAAAAGGTATTATGGATTGGGGGAAAGAGGTATTATGGATAGGGGGAAAGAGGTATTATGGATAGGGGGAAAGAGGTATTATGGATAGGGGGAAGAGGTATAATGGATAGGGGAAAAAGGTATTATGGATTGGGGGAAAGAGCTATTATGGATAGGGAGAAAGAGGTATTATGGATAGGGGGGAAAAGGGTATTATGGATAGGGAGAAAGAGGTATTATGGATAGGGGGAAAAAGGTATTATGGATAGGGGGAAAGAGGTATAATGGATAGGGGGAAAAAGGTATTATGGATTGGGGAAAAGAGGTATTATGGATAGGGAGAAAGAGGTATTATGGATTTGGGGAAAGAGGTATTATGGATAGTGGGAAAGAGGTATTATGGATAGGGGGAAGAGGTATAATGGATAGGGGAAAAAGGTATTATGGATTGGGGGAAAGAGGTATTATGGATAGGGGGAAAAAGGTATTATGGATAGGGGGAAAGAGATATTATGGATAGGGGGAAAAAGGTATTATGGATAGGGGCAAAGAGGTATTATGGATAGGGGGAAAAAGGTATTATGGATTGGGGGAAAGAGGTATTATGGATAGGGGGAATGTGAGAAAATAAAAGCTATGTGAGAAATATATTCACATAGCTTAGCGCTTAAGCAGTGAAAGGAAATTATCAAACATAACAAGACATACCTGGTATAGAAAAAACAATTTATTTGTCTTGCAAAAATATGCTGAATTTTGCTGCTACTGTGTAGCTTGGTATAGTCTCTTTTCTCTGCTTAGCTTGGTATAGTATCCTCCGTCTAGGAGTGGGATGAAAAGAACACAAGGAACTGCGATCCGCGACGTACAGGAACTTTCTTCTGGGTCAGCTTCTTTCGCAGTTTCTTATCTTGGTATAAGATGATAGTGCTTAGAGAATTTTTCTCTAGGAAGGCAAGGCTTTGCCCATAGGGTATCCTTTTTAAGGTAAGAAGGGTAACAAGAGATTTTCTCTGTTACAAAGTTGTGGCATTAGCCTAAAAGATTACAAAGAATTGGTAAGATGGTCTCGATATAGCGAGACAAGTGGGCGCCAATTTAGGCCCTGCTGCAACAAAAATCCGGAGCGGCACAAATACGTCCGATACTGTTCGTGCTAGCAAATATTACTTGTTGCCAAAGGAAGAAAGGTAAATACTTTCAAAGTGAAACGTATTGCCCTTGTCTAAAAAAACGTGCTCGACAACAGCGGGCTGACATATTGGATTCGAAACGAGGTTTGCCTGCTGAAAACGAAAACAAAATTCAACTTCGGCCAATCAGGAGACCCGTTACATCTGTAAATTTCCGACAGGAAAGAAGTATTATGGATAGGGGGAAAGAGGTATTATGGATAGGGGGAAAGAGGTATTATGGATAGGGAGAAAGAGGTATTATGGATAGGGGGAAAGAGGTATTATGGATAGGGGGAAAGAGATATTATGGATAGGGGGAAAAAGGTATTATGGATAGGGGCAAAGAGGTATAATGGATAGGGGGAAAAAGGTATTATGGATTGGGGGAAAGAGGTATTATGGATAGGGAGAAAGAGGTATTATGGATAGGGGGAAAAAGGTATTATGGATAGGGGGAAAGAGATATTATGGATAGGGGGAAAGAGGTATTATGGATTGGGGGAAAGTGATATTATGGATAGGGGGAAAAAGGTATTATGGATAGGGGCAAAGAGGTATAATGGATAGGGGGAAAAAGGTATTATGGATTGGGGGAAAGAGGTATTATGGATAGGGGGAAAGAGGTATTATGGATAGGGGGAAAGAGGTATTATGGATAGGGGGAAAAAGGTATTATGGATAGGGGGAAAGAGGTATTATGGATAGGGGGAAAAAGGTATTATGGATAGGGGGAAAAAGGTATTATGGATAGGGGTCTACTGTTTAATAGAAGGTTTGAGTGAAATATCAAAAGCTACCATAAGATAGAGTGGCCAGAGTTACCAAGAGGGCAATATTGCGAAGCTTGGCAAACCACGTGAATTTACTCGTTTTACTAGACTGGCATCTAGGTCCCACCCTTTCACTGTCAAAACAATAAAATATAACCACCATTTCTACTCCCTCCAACAGGTTTTTATCTTGCACTTCCGGCTTGGGGAACTCCCTTCCGTATAATTGCTTGTCTGATATAGCTGCAATCTCAAAAAACGTTAAATGCGACGTCACCTTCCATCTCCTCCTCCAACAAATCCCAAGCATCTCCCCAAATCACAACAACCTCTCATACTTACTTCGACATATATATATATAGAAAGATTGATGATTGTCGATATTGTTGTTCATGGCGGTAAGATTCGAGGGATAAAATTATTGTTTCGTAAGAAAAGAAATTCTATACAGTTTTAAGAAAAATATGTATATTGAAAGCAAAAAAAAGAAAATTGTGCGTTAATGGGTATCTTAAAAATATCCTGGTTCACACTCCACCCATGTCTATTGAACAGGCGTAGAGGCTCATCCCTTGTTCCCTGTTTAGGATGTGGTTTCCGGCTTTCTCTTTTCCAATCTTTTCACTTTTTCTTATTTTTTTTTCAATTGGAGTAGATAGACTGAACTATCGCCCGGTTCACACTCCACCCACGTCTATTGAACAGGTGTAGAGGCTCATCCCTTGTTCCCTGTTTAGGATGTGGTTTCCGGCTTTCTCTTTTCCAATCTTTTCACTCTTATGTAGTCCCCTGCACACCAGTGGCCTTACCGCCTTGCCCGGGGTGATATGATTAAAATTTTATTTTTTATATTTATATTTTATAATAATTTCAGCCCAAGCAAGAAGGGACTGCCATTGATATATATATATATATATATATATATATATATATATATATATATGTATATATATATATCAATGGCAGTCCCTTCTTGCTTGGGCTGAAATTATTATAAAATATAAAATAATATAAACCGAGGCGAGAGGGTATGAAATAAATCAAGTGGAGACGGACAAGCTTGTTGGCGGTTTTGCTAGGAAAACAGGGAGGGAAGTTCACGGTTTGAGTAAAGGAATTGGCAACAGAAAAATTTAATGTCTGAATACCGGCAACATCAGGATATTTAGAATGTTTAAACCACGTGTCATGGCGAGAATTAAGATTTTGCTAGGGAATGGAGTTATAACAATATGTTGTAGCGGACCGGAATTAGTTAATTTTATTAATTAATTAATAACCATGACCGGAAAATCTTCAAATTACTATTATAGATCATAAGAGAACATACTAAGAGAAATTTTCTTTATCCTCCGAATATGAGCAAAGGAAAACGGAGGTGATTAATTTTATTAACTAATTATTAACTGTAGCTGGAAAATCTTTATCTTTAAAAAGAAAGCAGGGACGAAAAATAACATCTGGGATTTCTCTATTATTGTAAACCCGGAAAGAAGAGAAAGAAAAGAGAAATGGATTTGTTTTCAAGCCACAGAAACAATAGATATCCGTTTCAGTCACCCTAAAGAAAGCTGAAGGTCATTCTAAACATAAAGGAAAGATAAATTTATTTGCTATTGTTTCTTGGTAAAGGAAAGGGAAATTTCATTTTGGGTCCGAATGTCTGGCTGGCATGACTCTCGTGAAAGAATTAAAGATAACAGATGTTTTGATTCTGAGTCAAGTAATTTAGAGAAAAGGTATTTTCACTGACATCAGGGTAAAACTGATAAGGCATTCTTGTAACTTGAAAATATAGGTGACACAGAGAATGGATATTAAAAACAGGTGCGTAGAAATTATTATTTGGGTAACGATGTCAATGGACCCTTGTCAACTTGTTTTGGGCGAAGACAGTTCAAAAAGGTTAATGCCTATTGTTTTAAGAAAAAAAAATCCCCGAAATTGTTTCGTGAGAACAAAAAAATTTGAGGAAGAAAATTCGGTTAAGTCCAGCCCAGAAAAGGGGTATGGGGAGATGACGTCATAAGATCGAGAGAGATTCCATTGGTCCGGTGACCAAGCCCCGAAAGGGGGAGACGACTAACAACTGACGTCATGGAAAGAAGACTAATCCCATTGGTTAAACCACAGGACACAACGAGTAGCAGCTAACCTCAGGATTTTATTGGTTGCCGAGACGGGGGATTAAACACCCAGCGACTGTCGGCCCCACACCATGGCATGTGCATAAATACAGGGTCCCGAGGGACCAAAATCAATTGGTATCGGGTTGGATCGGAGGAGAGTCCAAAGTTGGCTCGGAGAATGTCCCAAAAATGTAACGACGAAGGTAGGCGCCATGTTGTTGGGCGCCAACTGCAGAGCCTGCCGGCCAACCAGATATAAAGACAGACAAGAGATTTTGCAGTTAGAGTTTTGAGTTGCAGAGAGCGACAGAGAAGTTGCAGAGATCGACAGAAGAGGCCTGGTGCCGGCTAACCAGAGTTAAAGACAGAAGAGAACTTGCAGATAAAATGAAGAGTTGCAGCTCGAGTGGCAGGGAGTTCGATTTCCCGGTCCAGAAACGTAATGACCAAATACAGTTCCCAACCGAAGAAGTAAAGAGACAGAGAGATGATTGCCATGCCGTTGGGTGCCGACCGTAGAGAAGCCTGTCGCCAATCAACCAACCAGACAAGAAGAGAATTTTCAGACAAGTCTGAAATTGCTAACTGAAAGAGATTAACCGAGAATTATCCTGAAGAGCATATTGTGTATATGCCACTTAATTTTCCGGGTGGTGGCATATTTGGTGCTGTTTAGACCAAGAGACTATTGTGTTTAATCCGTATTTTACAACACTTTTTAGCCGTCGGTCCACTTATTTTCCTTGGTGTTATAATTCTTTCTTTTATTACTCAATTGTGTGCACACTTCCCGGCTTGGTTTAGTTCGGCAGAGAGACAGCTAGTGGAAACTCACGTGACTACTTTGTGATTAATCAACACAACGTGGGACAAGGGAGAAAACCGTGACAAAGTCAATCTACGACCAGTTGGCTGGGTCGAAACCAACAGCGACCTGCCGAGGAGGTGCCACAGAGTAGAGAAAGTCCACGATCTGAGTAAGGGATTAGGCAACAGAAAAAGTTAATGTCTGAATACCGGCAACATCAGGATATTTAGAATGTTTAAACCACGTGTCATGGCGAGAATTAAAATCGCCGAAGAAGATGAATGGAGCGAGAATGCCCTTTTCTCCTTCAGGACGTAGGCGACCATGAATTTCCACTCGCCTCTGTCTCTTGTCGCTCTCAACACTTTTCCTCTTGATATCTCTCCCAAACCTAGCTCCACCATCCATCTACTCTTCAAGTCTGTCTCGTGCTGCCTCTCCTTGTCTCTCTTTCCCTCTATCCTCCCTGTGAGTATTAGATTCTGCAAACCCTCCTTCCTGGTGCTAATTATAAGTTTCCTTTTCGTTTGCATCCTTTCCAAAACCTTGTCGTTGCTCACATGTTAGGTCCATGGTATACTCAGTACCCTTCTGTAGAACCACATCTTTGCTGCTTCAAGTCTCTCCTTCATCCTTGAAGAGATCGCTGCTATATAAGACAGATATCACATAACAGTCCAGTACTCTTTTCTTTATTTGTAACGAAATCTTCCTGTCTCTCAAAACTCTGCTTAGCTTTTAAAATGTGTCCTTGGCCACTGTTAGCTATTATGTATAATATACTGAAGTCCTGGAAAGAGAAGGAGCGATAAAGAAAAAAGACATTGTGTTGTAACCCTAAAAGATTACTGCGTGACTAATCACCAAAACGTTTGGAATAATTGTTTCTCAACAAATACAAGACTCACACACTGCGTGAAGTAAATACACTACTAGTGAACTTCTAGTCCGTATAATCAATCTCCTCTACCCCAATAGTGTCCATGCATTTAAGAGGATAGGACCATACCATTACTGTATATAGGTAGGTATACAACAGATAGCTAACAGAGTTTAGTTATGAAAGAGTAGTCGGCAGCCTCGAGAGACATTTCTATAACCATCAGAATAATTAATAATTTTTCAACTCACAAAGCCGCATATTTTTTTCAACTCTGTCGAAGCTGGAGAGTAAGGAAGTAAGGACGGGGCAACACCAGTCCAAAGATGGCAGCAATACTCCATTCCTGGTCTGATTCTTGTAGAAATAGAGATGGCAGTAGGATTTAATTATTTTTTGAAGCCATTCTTCCCGAATTTTGGCAACGACCGAGTTGAGACAAGGAGATTCATTGAGGGTAGGACTGCCCGTCAGAATTGCGGCAGATTTACTGAGTTCATTTTTTTTAATCATTTCCTCCAAAGCAAGGCAATAACGCCACGGGGACGCAAGCGGGTTACTGAGTGTTGGTGAATATGAGAAAAACTATTATTAAGGAGAGAAGACCACAAAAGAATCAGAATGAAGAAGACAGACAATAACGATTGACATTGCATTTAATTTTTTCAAGCTCAAACTTCACTTTGGAGCAAAAAGCTGAAAGAGAGATCCACAAGAAAGAAGTGCGAGAGAAAAAACTGTTAGCATAGAACCTAAGGTTACATCTAGCCATTTCAACTGTAAAATGATGAGACCTTGCCAGGGAAGCAAGAAGCAGAAAGAGAGATATACAAGTGAGAAATATGAAAGAAAAAACTGTTAGCATAGAACTTATGGTTACATCTAGCCATTTCAACTGTAAAATGATGAGACCTTGCCAGGGAAGCAAGAAGTAGAAAGAGAGATGTACAAGTGAGAAGTATGAAAGAAGAAACTGTTAGCATAGAACTTATGGTTACATCTAGCCATTTCAACTGTAAAATGATGAGACCTTGCCAGGGAAGCAAGAAGCAGAAGGAGAGATTTACAAGTGAGAAGTATGAAAGAAGAAACTGTTAGCATAGAACTTATGGTTACATCTAGCCATTTCAACTGTAAAATGATGAGACCTTGCCAAGGAAGCAAGAAGCAGAAAGAGAGATGTACAAGTGAGAAGTATGAAAGAAGAAACTGTTAGCATAGAACTTATGGTTACATCTAGCCATTTCAAGTGTAAAATGATGAGACCTTGCCAGGGAAGCAAGAAGCAGAAAGAGAGATGTACAAGTGAGAAGTATGAAAGAAGAAACTGTTAGCATAGAACTTATGGTTACATCTAGCCATTTCAACTGTAAAATGATGAGACCTTGCCAGGGAAGCAAGAAGCAGAAAGAGAGATGTACAAGTGAGAAGTATGAAAGAAGAAACTGTTAGCATAGAACTTATGGTTACATCTAGCCATTTCAAGTGTAAAATGATGAGACCTTGCCTGGGAAACAAGAAGCAGAAAGAGAGATGTACACGTGAGAAGTATGAAAGAAGAAACTGTTAGCATAGAACTTATGGTTACATCTAGCCATTTCAACTGTAAAATGATGAGACCTTGCCAGGGAAGCAAGAAGCAGAAAGAGAGATGTACAAGTGAGAAGTATGAAAGAAGAAACTGTTAGCATAGAACTTATGGTTACATCTAGCCATTTCAAGTGTAAAATGATGAGACCTTGCCTGGGAAACAAGAAGCAGAAAGAGAGATGTACAAGTGAGAAGTATGAAAGAAGAAACTGTTAGCATAGAACTTATGGTTACATCTAGCCATTTCAACTGTAAAATGATGAGACCTTGCCAGGGAAGCAAGAAGCAGAAAGAGAGATGTACAAGTGAGAAGTATGAAAGAAGAAACTGTTAGCATAGAACTTATGGTTACATCTAGCCAGTTCAACTGTAAAATGATGAGACCTTTCCAGGGAAGCAAGAAGCAGAAAGAGAGATGTACAAGTGAGAAGTATGAAAGAAGAAACTGTTAGCATAGAACTTATGGTTACATCTAGCCATTTCAAGTGTAAAATGATGAGACCTTGCCAGGGAAGCAAGAAGCAGAAAGAGAGATGTACAAGTGAGAAGTATGAAAGAAGAAACTGTTAGCATAGAACTTATGGTTATATCTAGCCATTTCAACTGTAAAATGATGAGACCTTGCCAGGGAAGCAAGAAGCAGAAAGAGAGATATACAAGTGAGAAGTATGAAAGAAGAAACTGTTAGCATAGAACTTATGGTTACACCTAGCCATTTCAACTGTAAAATGATGAGACCTTGCCAGGGAAGCAAGAAGCAGAAGGAGAGATTTACAAGTGAGAAGTATGAAAGAAGAAACTGTTAGCATAGAACTTATGGTTACATCTAGCCATTTCAACTGTAAAATGATGAGACCTTGCCAGGGAAGCAAGAAGCAGAAGGAGAGATTTACAAGTGAGAAGTATGAAAGAAGAAACTGTTAGCATAGAACTTATGGTTACATCTAGCCATTTCAACTGTAAAATGATGAGACCTTTCCAGGAAAGCAATAAGCCGAAAGAGAGTTGCACAAGGGAAAAGTATGAGAGAGGAAACTGTTAGCATAGAATTTACGGTTACATCTAGCTATTCTTGGAATACCAGGTGCTGTAAGCATTTAGTGACGGATGTGCGTTGTGGTGCAGTGGATATCGGTTCAGAAAAAGAAATCGGTGAGCCGAGTTCGAATTCCAGTTGAATACCCTGCATTCACTTAAGCACTGGTATCATTGGAAAAGGTATTAATCCGTCCCTTCCCTCCAATTATGGGTTAAATAACAAGGGTAGGATAACGGATTCTCAACCCGTATTATTTTCTTTACTATCCAATCAGAGACGTGAGTTCATGCCTTCGAAAATTTTGAAGTTAATGTCTGTCTGGAGCATATGTACTTCCTACGTAAAAAGACTGACCCGCAGATAAGAGCAGAATGTAATCATATTTCGAGGTAGAAATTTTTCAAAGCAGACGGAAGTGATAAACCATAAGCCTGATGACTGCGAAAGAAGGTTTCAAGTCTTCTAAATTTCTATCAAGACGAACTGACATCAAAATTTCACGCAGAAGGCAGAAGGGAAGTCAATTTTTGGCTGCTTCCTGAGAAGAATATATGCAAAGGAGCATAACGCTGGTAACAAAACCTTTCTATAAAAGAAACAATATAAACTGTTCCCGTGACATTAATATTTCGAAAGTTATCGAAGCTCACATCGTGCGGTGACATTTTTTTGTCTTAGGTTGGGGCACGTCTTGTATTCTCTGCCTTCTCAAAAATTTGCATTACCTTTTTTTTTTAGAAAATTATGTTGTAATCTTTCTTTAAATCACGTGTGTATCACGTTGTGATATATTATCTTGACACGGCAAAAATATGATTGATATCAAAAGCAGAAACACAGGCAATGACCGACAAAGATATGATCGACATCAAAGGCAGAAAACACAAGTCGACGACAAAAGGCTTGAAAGGCAATAGCCAACAAAAGATATGATTGACGTCAATTGAACGGCAGCCTGAAGGGGCAGGAATGCGTGGAAGTTTTCGGTTATATAAGCTGAAGACAAAAGGAGAAGAAATCAGAACACACAAAGAGCGAGAGAGAGAGAGAACCTTCGCTGGTTAACGACTCTCCGTCGGCTCCCTCGTATGTGCATGATTCTCTCTGGCAGCCCTGCACTTCACACAACCGTCACCGACGAAGAATAAAAATATAACATATACCCGTTCTTGTTTCTCGTTGTCTGTCAAGACGATTGTTGTTTTCCAGCAGCAATGGCGACAGTAATATAACAACATTACTGAAATGTTATCCTGCTTCATGTTCTTGAATAAGGCGCACAAAAGGAAATTTTGAGCAATCTCATTTTGTAAAATATTCTATTTAATTGCTTTATATATATATATATATATATATATATTCAAACAATTAAATATATATACAAACAAATTATATATATACATATTCAAACAAATTATATATATATAGTTTATTTGAATATATATATATTTGTTTGAATATGTATGTAATTATATATATATATATAATTTATTTGAATCTATATATATATATTGAAATAAATTATATATATACATATTCAAACATATATATATATTGAAATAAATTATATATATACATATTCAAACAAATATATATATATATTGAAATAAATTATATATATACATACATATTCAAACAAATATATATATATATTGAAATAAATTATATATATACATACATATTCAAACAAATATATATATATATTGAAATAAATTATATATATACATACATATTCATATATATATATATATATATATATATATATATATATATATATATATATAACCATATGTATGTATATATGTATGTATGTATAAACAAATAAATTATATATATTATTTCATCCCAAGCAAAGAGGAATGCTATTAATATTTTTATTATCATCCCACCCCAAGCAAAGCAGAACTGCCACTGGTGCGCAAGGAGTTACACTGAGAGAATAATAAAAGTACATAGGATGTCGAAAAAAAGGTAAGAGATGGATGGTAGTCAAATAGATAAAAGATGGCAATTGACGTTGCATTTAACTTTTTGAAGATTGTAGCTATCAGAAAACATTCAAATAAAAGTGAGTTGCACAAATGACAAGTGCGAGAAAAGAAACTGTTAGAGTAGAAGAGAAGGTTACATTTAACTAGTTCGACGGTAAAAGGGTGTGACCTTAATACCAATCTAGTAGTGTGAGTAAATACATGTGGTCGAGGTACCAAGGGAAAAAGCTAATCAGAGCAGTTGCCATGAAAATACTTGTAAAAAAAGACAGAGGGAAGCCACATCACACTTACGCAGTGGGGTTACAGAGTGTGAAAGTGAGAGAAAAGACTGAGTACAAGGCGGATTGAAGAAAGGACAAAAAAATTGAACGGGATTCAAGAAAATGGCAGTTGACATTAAGTTTAAATTTTTGAAGATTGTAATTGTCAGAGAGGCAAATAAACGGAAGAGAATTCCACAGGCGGGAAATGCGAGAAAAAAAACTGTGGGAGTAGAAGTAATGGTAACTTTTAACTATTTCAATAGTAAACGAGTGGGACCTAATTGCCAATCATGTAGTACGTTTAAATTCATGTAGCCGGGCCATTAGGGAAAGAAGCTCATCAGAACAATTTTCATGAAAATATTTGTAGAAAATGCTGAGGGAAACTACGTCCTGTCGGTGAGAAAGTGAAATCGAGATGCCAGGTGAGGATCGATTACATTGCAGATTCTTCTTTGGATTTTGTGAAGAACTTCGAGGTGAATAGCAGGAACAACCGACCAGATAAAGCAGCAAGATTCAATGCACGGATGAATAGCAGATTTTTTAATGTGCAAAATGGACTCTGACGATAAAGAATTTTCTGGCACGACACAGAGACCCAACTTTACTTGCACTGTTGTAATAAATGAATGTGCTTTTAGATTTCACGAAGTAGTTGAGTCTTATTTGTTTGCGGAATTTTTAACATTCGGGATAAAGAGAGGTTACGTTCTCTTTTCCAATCCCAACCAAAACAAGTTCTTATATTATGCAAAAAAATAAATTTTGTATAAGAATTTTTTTATAGTACCTCTCTTTCAGAACGAGGCTGGGTCACGATCTGCTTGGCGTTTATAAATGAGGAAGGGCTGAGGAGCCTGGAGCAATTTTTGCTGAAATTCCATGTTCAATTCAATTTTCTGTCACAATGTGTGAGAAGCGGGTATAAAAATAAACATTTCTAACTATAAACTATATTTATAAAATGAAAAGTTCACATATCTTGTTACTATTTCGAACTATTGTTCTTATCTTGGTTAATATAGATGTTAGACACAAAACGTTTCGACCAAGTACCCTCTGGTCAACATCAGGTGTCCATTGATTGGCGGATATGAATTATCTGGTGATTATTAAACGTTGTGTCTATAATAACATTTATATCAACCAAGATGCGAACAATAGTTTGAAATAATAACAAGATATTGAAAATTGCTCATCTCAGAAATACTAGAAAAGTTCACATAGAAGCAAGGCGGTAACGCCACTGATGCGCAGGGGGCTACTTAAGAGTGAAAAGATTGGAAAAGAGAAAGCCGGAAACCACATCCTAAACAGGGAACGAGGGATGAGCCTTGTGCTGTTTCTTATTTTATTTTCGCACACACACACACACACACACACACACACACACACACAATAAAAATTAATTCACACCATGTGTATTTAAAAAAATACAATTGCGCGGGAATTCACCCCTTACCATACCCTGTGGGGTCAAAAACAAGGACGGCGCACCCAAAAGCTCGGACGTAGTGGAAAGCACACCACGTGGTCAAAAATATGATTTATTGACCAATCAGAAACCCATAAGAAACCCATTTCTTAATCTCCCCGGATCCTCACCATTCAGATAATAGAAAGGTAGAAACTCTCAACAGACCAGAGGGAACAGTGACTAGCTGACACCAAAAGGTTACACGGACAGCTCGCAGTACACACACACACACAGAATTCAGGAGTTCACACACCAGGCAGTATCACGTATCAGTGAACATTCTTTCACCCTCTCTTTCTCTTATCTCGCTCGCTACACATCGTCCTACCTTTCCCGCTCACATTCCCAGTTCCTTTCTTTCTCCGTTTTTTTTTTTTTTTTTTTTTACAGCTTTACGGACAATTTCATTTTTGTACAAAAAAATAATTCTTTTATTTTTTACGAAAATAAACAAAAGTTTATTTTACTTTATTTGTAGTGCATTTTTATTTTTGTTATTTGTTTGAGGGACTTCTTAGCACCCTCTACAGCCTCTTCACACGTTTATTGAACAGGTGAAGAGGCTCATTCCTCGTTCCCTGTTTAGGATGTGGTTTCCGGCTTTCTCTTTTCCAACCTTTTTACCCTTACGTAGCTCCCTGCAAATCAGTGGCGTTACCGCCTTGCTTGGGGTTATATGATTAAAAAAAAAAAGACGTCAGAGATTTTATCTCAAATCAAGAAAATACGGATTTTAAGCAAAAACAATTTAAACTTGTTTTCTGTATATTGTAGCCATTTTGATTTAAGTTTGTTTTTTTTTGTTTTGTTTTTTTGTTATGTTTTTGTTTTTTTCTTGATTTCAGAAGAAAACTTGTAAATTTTCCAACACATTTCAATGAAATTTTCACTTTCAAAAAGTATAGTTTATAGTTTAGAAAAAAAAGGAAGGCATCTCGGGGGAGATGTGCGAGACTGGCGCATGTTTTCTTTATATACTGTAGCCATTTTGATGAGTTTAAATTTTTTTTGATTTCAGGTGAAACCGTAGAAAATTTCCAATATATTTCAGTGAAATTTTTGCTTTCTAAAATTATCGTCTATAAAGATTATATTTTAAATTAAATATTTGGAAAAAAAGAAAGGTAAAAGTTTAAAATGATGTCTGAAGGATATGCGTAAGGCTGACGCATCTTTTCTCTATGTAACCATTTTGATTAAAGTTTGAATTCTTGATTTCAGATTAAACTTTCGAAAGCTTCCAATATATTTTAGTGAAATTCTAACTTTCCTAAAATTATAATTTATAACTATAATTTTGATATAAGGAAATGGGCGTTATTTTAAATTGAACGATTACAGTATTTTAATTTTATTCTTTTAGTAGCATTAAGTACTCGGTATTGCACGGGATGGGAAGAGTATAAGTCTACTTTTAATTTTTTTTTATACAACCTGTAGAATCACTTCTACGTGCATGTACATACTTATATACATATCGCCATGTACGCACGTATACACATATATACGCACATACTTACACATTAGTACCGCAAGTGAAACCTCTTTTCCCGCGCTTCATTTAGAAATATATAAGCTGATGTTCACACGTGTATAGACTAGTTGGAATTTGTCTTTCGGAGCTAACAGTCCGAATGTCGTTACTTCCTTTCCAACTCACATACTGCGCTAATTGCGTTTAGCAATTAGTTACACCAAAAATCTCTCTCTCTCTCTCTCTCTCCCACACACACACACACACACACACACACACACACACACAAACATACTTCACTACATATATAGTTATATTCAACTACTGATTAGTACGAACATCATATTTCCTTTTTTTCAGGAACTCTTCCAGTATGAACATTGATATATTTTCTTCAACATCCAAGAAAGAACTTTCTCCACTAAATCTTGCATGCACAAAATAATCAATCCTGTAACTATGTTTAACACATTGTTATTATTCTTATTATATTGTTCTCTGAGTTATTTTTATTATTAATGTGGTGGATTGGACAACCAGTCTACTTTATAATGATGACTCCACTTTCAAATTACTACCACGTTGTCCAGTCCCCAACAGTATGTTAACAGAAATCAGTGAGGACACACACAATCTTCAGTATTATACAGATAATAAACTTATTTTATCCTGCGTATTCAGCGTCTTGCTTTAAAAACAAAAAAAAGAGACCTGGCTATTTTTACACACATAAACATTTTAGGGTCAATTTGCAGAGTTTTTTTTTTCTTTTACCGTTTGTATTTCCTCAGAAAGTGAAACGTTAAAGACAAATATTAAAAAAAAACAAAAACAACTCCGCAATATGTTTGCATTTTATCAAAGCTCAAATTCGTTTATACCTTCTTTTTTCTCTTCGTGTGCTGTGTCCCTTCAGGGCGTAGGCTATCATGCACTTCCACTTGCCCCTGTCCCTTGTAGCCCTTAATATTCTTCCTCTTGGTATCTCTCCCAAACTCCGCTCCGCCCTCCATTTGCTCAAGCCTATCAAGTACATCTCACGCTGCTTTCCCCTGTCTCTCTTTCTTTCTATCCATCCTCCTGTGAGTATTAAATTCTCTAGGCTCTCCTTCTTTATTGCATGTCTCACGAACCGCAACCGCCCTTCCTGATGTTAAGTACGAGTTTTCTTCTCGTTTGCATCCTCTTTAAGTTCTTTAACACTTTGTTGTTGCTCACGTGATGTGTCGATGATATCCTCATCATCTTTCTGTAGAACAACATTTGCTGCCATACAGAAGGACAGATATCACATAACAATCCAGCACTACCAATTTGAAATCTCTTCAATCAATGCCAGTTGAAATCCACGGACATCCGCTTTGACTTACTGTCTTATCCAAACATTCTCAGAATTTTTTTTTTGCATGGACGGGATGAATCTAAGAATTCGTCTTCATTTATGTACCAAATCCCTTCAAAACATAAGCAATCATGGCTCTCCACGCCTTCCTATCTCATTTGCTGCTTTGTAGCTTTTCTCTCTTTGCTAAGCCTTCCCTATCCGATATTTCACCATCCATTTACACAAGTTCATTAACGTAAGCAGCTCACTGTCTTCCCCACTCTATCTTGTCCTCAACTTGCCCAGTGTGAGTTAATATCTCCAAGCTGTGCTTCCTCATTATGCGTCTAAGAAATTTCAGCTGTCTTTCTGTAAGATCAATTGTTTTGAATTTTCAGTCTACCTAATACCAAAATAAATGCATCTTTGTATGGGTTTAAAAACAAGCATCAAGGATGTGGTTAACAAGCCAAGGAGGCAGCAGCTAGAAAATATTTCCAGTTAGTTTGGTTGAGTTTTTTGACACAACTTCTTCTCATGTGCTACTACTTAGTGGAAACAACTCCTGAGAAGATGCTTCCAAAATCACTACAATCTTCCACCATTATCATTCCCCCATATGCCCACTCTGTAATACCCTACCTTGACAGTCTATTGGGCCTTGTACAGGGTGAACATTATTGTAAAAAAAGGAAAAAAAACAACTCTTATTGGGTCATTTAATGTCAAATTTTTGAATGGGGCACCTAGTGTGCATCCGTCTCACGAATCTGAAAATATATATTCAATCTTTGATATGTACAGAAATATCATCAATCATATGGAAAACAAATATCAAAAAACTGCAAAATAGAAAATTACATCCCAAAAATATTGTTTTTTTTAAATTTATTTAGAAGGGCTGGGTTCTTTTTGTATCGATACAGGGCTAAAAATCTGCAACATTTTACAGAGTTATTGAACTCAGTTGTTATTTACAAATTACAAGTTTGAAACTGCTTACAATATCATTGATATCTGCATTTTCATTTTTTCTGATCTTCTAAATGTTTTAAAACTATTCGTGATGGGGAATTTTTTCAGAAGCAAATGCTCAAATATTGAGAGGTAATAATTATTTATCTGCTTTAGTCACGTAAGATTTTTGAAAATGGATAGTCACCTGACATCTGCCTCCCACACCAAGCGAGCTACAACTGCACCACACCATGTGCTACACCCCCTCATCAAGTCAGTTGAAGGGAGCAAAATAATAAATTGTCAACTAGTAATTACGAGTACTTTAAAAATTTGGTAGTAACAAAACACCCCACGTGACTAATGCAGGTTTAAATGAAGAATAATCAGAAATATTTAGTTTTATTAATTTACTAGCTTAAAAGCTGCAATCTGAGTGGATTTTTAAGTTAGTTTCTGCAGAAGGGTAATTTTTGCCTCCAGCCTAAAAAGTGACCTCTGGCTGGTCCAACTTAGAAAACAGCAATGAAAATTTTGAAAAAATAGTGATAAATTCCTGAATTTACTTCATGGAACTTTGAAACTTTAATTATGATTTGGGCTATAAATCCCATTCTGGCCAAAAGACTGTTTGGGGCCCAAATTCTAATTGAGGTTGAAAACTGAGGTCTTCAAATCACAAACTCTTTGAAACTTCAATTGAGTCATGTTCTTTAAATCACAAACTCTGCAGAACTTTAAAACCTCACATCACAAAACCTCTCGCTTTAACTCTGATTCCTTGCCATTCCGAAGAAATAAAATTGATTTCTTCAATTCACAAAGTTATGGAGATATTTTAAACTGAATTTAAAATTTTTTTTTTCAATTCACAAAGTTGTTGTGTTACTTTAACCTCAATTTAAATTAAAAACTTTTAAAATCATTAATTTTTTTTCAGCTGTTTTAAAATTTTAATTTTCAACTGTTCCTTCCTCATCCGGACACAAATCCAAATGCTGGATGTTCAAGCATAAAATGAAGTGCAGATTTTCAATCCTGGATCATCCTGATTCCAAAAAGCTATAATATGTTTTTGTAAAGTAAGTGTGGCCTGAGTTATAGTCAGACACATCGACAGACAGACAGAATTTACTGTTTATTTATTTAGATGTAAATTTTTAATTAAAATTGTATATATACATTTGTTGTTTTATATAAAAGAAAACATTTTGTAACAGAAAAAAAAACGTTTTTGTATGCAGCAGAACAAAGTACAAACAACCCTGTAAAAAGTCAGAATCAATTTTACACTGTGTTGATACTAGGAACAGGACAGAACTTCTAGAAGGATAAAAAAAAAAAGAATTAAATTGATATTTTTCTATTCTGACAAATGTTCCACTTTGAGAAATATCTAATTATAACCAATATGCAAAAATTATTTACAAAAACATTTTTTCCTGTGCCAAAAGGTTTAAACTTAATTTTTGCTTATTTTTTTTCTGCAATTGAGTTTGATATTTGTTTTCAAACTTGTAAGACCACAAAAGGTTTATATTTTATGGTTTATCAACTTTTTTCAAGCTGAAAAAGGTTGCCTAAAAGCATAATCAATTAATAAACCATTTGCTTCCTGACAATGTAACATGGGTAGATTCTATACAAGCAGGAATATTGCCCAACCCCCAAAAATAAAGAAGTATTTTGTTATTTTAAAAGGGTTGCATTTATATACATGAATTTACACAGTGAGATGAAACAGAGATCTGCAAAAATTTTTTTACAAGGTCCTCTTTGTTTTTTTTTCATTATTTTCCCAAAAAGCAGTGAATAATCATTAAAATTAAAAATAAAAAACAAAAGAAAACAAAAAAGAAAAGAAAAAGTAAAGAACAGATGATGTTATTCACATAAAATCTTCTAATGACAATTAACACTAACCCAAATTTCAAGAACATTGAAAAAAGAGAAAGGGAAGGCAAGAGAGAGAAGAGTAAAATTGAAGCCTTACTTTGAACCAAATCCGGGAAATGCCAGTTAAAGAAAAAAAAGAAAAAGAAATTTTTTTTCCTCTTTACACCATATTAAATTGGCAATCATTTTTTTTAAGAAAAAGACAGAGTTATCTCCCCTTAGTTAAAACTCCTTTTGTTTCATAGGAATTTTTCTTTTTAACATACAGTGATTACTCACAGAAAAATTTTTTTTTTATCTAGGAGATTATTCTTTCAAAGAGAAAGATTATATTCAGAGATTGAAATAAATTAAAAAAGGTAAAAAAAAAAATGGTTCCCCATCTTGTGTATGCAAAGAAATTCAAGATCAAGCTAAGTCTCCATATTGGATTGACAAAAACAGACACCATTAGCATATCACCTGATGGCAACAAGGCCTTTCAGTCCACAAACCGCATCAACAAGGAACTTAAAGCATAGGCACGATTATCAACTCTGCCAATTTTTCACAACATCATTTTTAGGACCATTCAAAACAATCCTGTACAATATTTGAGTGTGTGTACCTATACACACACACACACATATAATAAATAAATATGTAATAGTTTAGAACATGTACAAATTATAATTTACTACAAAAGTGTACATTTTGTTTTGACATCAGAAAAAGAATGTCTCATCAAGTAGTTAATAATGTTGGTAATAAACATTATTTTTAAAATATTGACATTGACATTTTCGATGTTGAAATAAAATGTACAGCTTTGTAGTAAATTATAATTTGTACATGTTCTAAGCTATAACTTATAATAAATATTCATAGCTCTATTTCTATATTGAGCACTGATTTAAATTAATGTTTTGAACATTGTTAATACTTTCTTCGTTTTTTATTCACTTGGATATATATATATATATATATATATATATATACACACTCAATATATATATATATACACACACACAATATACATATATATATATATATACACACACAATATACATATATATATATATACACACACACAATATACATATACACACACAATATACATATATATATATATATACACACACACAATATACATATACACACACAATATATATATATATATACACACACACAATATACATATACACACACAATATACATATATATATATATATACACACACACAATATACATATACACACAATATATATATATATATATATACACACACACAATATACATATACACACACAATATACATATATATATATATATACACACACACACAATATACATATACACACACAATATACATATATATATATATATACACACACACACACAATATACATATACACACACAATATATATATATATATATATATAAACACACACACATATACATATATATATATATACACACACAATATACATATATATATATACATACACACACAATATACATATATATATATATACACACACACAATGTACATATATATATACACACACAATATACATATATATATATATATATACACACACATATATATATATATAATACACACATATATATATATATATACACACACAATATACATATATATATATATACACACACACAATATATATATATATATATATATATATATATATATATATATATATATATATATATATATATATATATATATATATATAATAAATGTACATATTATCCTACATCTATAGCATGACATAGAGTTTTAGGCACTCTGCAGTCATCAGGTACATTTTATGAACTGTTGATAATATACATAGGGCATAAAATTTCAAGTCATGCTATAAACATAGGATAATATATATATAATATATACTTAATAGCTCTGTTATATTACATTGAGCATTATTCTATTAACACCAGAAAAATGTCTCTGTGTATGTGTACCTGCATGTATATTTATATATATATATACTGAACAGTTATACGTCAGATTTAAATTAAATCAGACCAGTGAACAATTGCATTCGAAAGTGCTCAATACATGTTTGAACGAAGATGAAGATTCAACATGTATAGCATTCAGATATTTAGTTAGGGAAGATCAGTCAGTTATTTATATATATATATATATATATATATATATATATATATATATATATAAAATAATAAAATATGTTCTTTATAGTCATCTGCAGACAGATCTGTTTCGCTGTATCAGAGCTAATCAGTACAGTTGGACATCCAATTGCTTCTAGCCAAAATTGAAACCCGGCCAAATTGACATCAGTCGGCAATTCTACCTCTGAGCTATGGTCGCTCAGTAGAGGAAGGCAGATTTTAGCATGTTATATACAATGTAAACATACGGCAGTAGCTGAGAGTGTTCAAATTCATTAATTAATGAACGATGCGTAGATGCTTGAGTAGCTACTGTTTTTATTTTTTTATATATATACTGAAGAGTTATAGGTCAAATTCAAATTAAATTAGACCAGAAAACAGTTGCATTCGAAAGTGCTCAATACATGTTTGGAGAAAGACGAAGATTCAATATGTAGAGCATTTAGATATTTAGGTAGGGAAAATTAGCCAGTTATGCTACCATAGTTTTGGCCTTTTGGGATTTCATAAATTGATATGATATTATATATATATATATATATATATATATATATATATAGAAAGAGAGAGAGAGAGACCTACCATAATAATGAGATACATTTTTAATACAGATATCTTGGATTTTAAAACTGACATACTGTCAAATATATTTATTCCATAACTGATATACAAGAGTTCAATACATTGTCTACGATTTGATGATTATATCCTGAGATGGTCACCACCACAAAGAGAACATACGCGAGCTTGCTCTCTCATTTGAAACACAATTGACATTGTTTTCTCTCATGAAAGTTTGTAACAGCACACATGATCGCCTTTTCGGGATGGTATCTATCACTTTCTAAAATGCTATCAGAATTTTACTTTTTTAGGCTGCAACGATGGATCTTTGGCTCGTAGTGTAGGCTTCCACTATGTATGCCATGCCTTCTGGAGGTCACAACATTATGAAGATCTACCGTCAGTAAGAGCGATATCAGATACCTGTAGGAATCAGCAAAATCTGATATAATATGCTGAACTCTTTTATATAAGATATGTAATAAATATATACTTGGCATGTTCCATCATTATGGAACACCACACCCTATATATATATATATATATATATATATATATATGTGTATTATTTCCATTGTTTGAACTGTTGTCCTCATTTTTATTGCCATGTTTACGATATTTCAGCCATTGTACACTTTGGTCTTCTACAGGTGCAAGGAATTTCGAACCGAACCCTTTATTTTGATCACTGGGGTATATCATTCTCATTCTATGTGCAATGCCACTTCTGGTAGCCATGTAGTTATCTCCCTTTAACTTAACTCTTTAAGTTATTTGTTCATCATCGCTGTAACCTGGTATTGAACTTAAACTCTTTGGGTCAAGTCACAGGAACTAACCAACGCCTATATCTACCGGGCCATGTGTCTTTGAGGGTACCTCATCTCAGAAGTATAGAAAAGTATAGATGGATGAGTGGGCACACTTCAACAAGGTATCATGGTTAACATGTTTGTCTTGCTAGATCAATTACCACTAAGTAGTGAATTAGATCCTAACTGAGTGTTCCATACTTTGGGCCTTGTACCATATCTAAGCTATTCTTAGCAAATATAGATGAAGATAATGGATAGAAGCTCAGATCGAGGAATCGGAGAGCCAAGTTTGAATTCCAGTTGCATTTCCTTATGTACTAATACCCTTGGGAAAGTTAAGAATTCAACTCTTCTCTTAGATAAATAACAGGATAGTCTGGGATCTACAGCCTTTTTTACATTCTAAAAGAACAACTCTGAATTCAAAACCTGTCGAGGATTGGTTCGGAACTCTCTGGCATACTGTGCACCAGGTTTTGGTTTTTCCAAAAGGCATGGTTGGTTCTGTACAAGCCTTCACCACTATAATCAAATGGAAAAATCTGGCTGTTGGTTCTAAAAATGGAGTTGCTGTAATCTCATATGCCAAAAAACAACAGGTAAGTTCAGCATATATATATATATATATATATATATATATATATATATATATATCTGTAAATACAGATAAAAATTTACTGGAAAATAGCCATTTTCAACATGTCATTTTAAGACATGCATTCTACAACCCCTTATAAACAGAGAATCAGAAAAAATTCTAAGCCCAGAGGTTAACTTTAGCAAAGGAAGGGGTTGGGAGGTATTGGTTTTATTAGGGTTAAGCTAGAGGAATTTTAATAGTAATTTCCTCTTTGGTAGTTGGAAGTTTGTGGCTTGACCCTTGAGTTAGTAGTGGTAGGTGGTGGAGAAGTAACTGCTTGGCCAAATTTTAAAGGTAAAACACAAAAGTGAATTCACAAAGATTCATAGAACACAATCCAACCACTAGCCAATAGCATTCAAGTATAGAAGCCAGCATACATGCATCCAATCAAAATGCATTTTCAAGATGCAGGCTGTACATATTTTCTAGAAAAAATTCCGCAAATGTGTGAAGTTGTGAATGCTGAAACACAAATAGGTGGGGCTCACTATATAGAAATAAAAAAGAAAACTTCATCAACACTACAAAGGGCTCAATGTAGGTATATGAAATATACACAAAGACAAAGCAAGTATAAAATATATATATATATATATAAAGAAAAATGTCAGTACTAATATTTTACTGTTATTCGCAACTAACAGTGATATGTAGAATTGATTGAGTTGGTCAATGTTAGTCACACAATCATCAGATAAAGAAAAAGGCATCAAACAATTATTTAAAAAAAAAAGGCTTATATTATATACTAAAAATAATAATATAGTATTACTGATGGTGGCCAGCAGAGGAGAATAGAGAAGAAGAAATACAAAATATAGTAGGGCAGTATGCATAAATAGAGAGAAAAAGAGGTCCTGTATGCTTCTTGTAAAAGAAAGGTATTGCAGGCCAATGAAAGATATGAAAAAAATTAGATAAAATAAAATCATAATGAGAAAAACGTTAGCCTTTTTTTCTATATTGATTGTATTTTGCCTAATTTTCTTGATTAGCTTCTTCTGAGTTATTCCAAATGCCTTCACCCGAATCAACAACAAAGTTGCAATTCCTCTCACTAAAGGCTAGTTATCAATGGCTACTTCTTCAATTTTAAACCTCAAACAGAATTTACAAGAAAATATTAAGAAAATATTTATATATATTTGCAAAAAGAGAAAAACTGCAAACACTTTTGAATGTTATGTGGATTTTTTTCATATTTTATTTTGTATTATTAGTATTGTAACAACCATTACACTATATATATATATATATATATATATATATATATAGAGAGAGAGAGAGAGAGAGAGAGGAGGGAGACATTTTGTGATTGTTCCAACAAAAGAAAAGTGTATATTTTAAAAAGAGAGGAAAAAATGCAAATGTTTTTGATTGTTATATAGATTTTTTTCATATTTTATTTTGTATTATACAAAATAAAATATGAAAAAAATCTCTCTCTCTCTCTCTCTATATATATATATATATATATATATAGTGTAATGGTTGTTACAATGTTTTTAAATTCATAGTATCACTACACAAAAAATTTCTCATGTTTCGAAGCCAGCCCATTATGTTTTGGCTTCATCCTCAGGTGATTTTTTTAGAAACAGTCTTTTCAACTGGATAATTCTCATTTCTAAAAAAATCACCTGAGGATGAAGCCAAAACATAATGGGCTGGCTTCGAAACATGAGAAATTTTTTGTGTAGTGATACTATGAATTTAAAAACATTGTAACAACCATTACAGTATAACGCTCTACATTTGTAACAAGCACTCTTTATAAAAGTAAATGCATGAACAAAAAGGTAAATGAACCTACGAGTTCAACAACTTAGTAACAATATATATATATATATGTATATATATATATATATATATATATATATATAAAGACAGAAAATCTAAGCAAGAGCCAATTTCCCTGACAAGCCGTTAGGTGAAACCGTGGTCGGTTATTGGCTCTTGCTTAGATTTTCTGTCTTTGTTTGCTCTACTTTCGTATTGAGCACTTTAGTGTTAGGATTTTCGTCTTGGGGTTTTTTTCTTTCTTACGAGTATTTGACTTTTTGTTCATGTACTTCGTTTGTTTCTTTTTTTGCATCCCCTTCTTTTCCCTCCAAGTTTGTTCTCGGTGGGTTATACAAGACGATTTAAATTATAGCTTGATTAATACTAGTTTTGGTAGAGTTAGTTCTCTTACTATTGGTATTGTTGTTGCTATAGTTAATATTATATATATATATAATATATATATATATATATATATATATATATATATATATATATTAGAGGCACTACATAACAGAAGTAAAAAACCTCTTATCAATTGCACAGTTTACCAAGCTTCTGGACATGTATTTACTTGTGTTTAGAGTTTTTATTTTAAATATAATTAAGGTAAATAATTATTTGCCTCTCAGTAATTTGATTATTTACATAATTAGTTCCTTCGAAGTTCAACTTCTCTAACGTATTTTTACGGCAACCAAGTATTCCATATAATTCACGCATCTACGTGAATACATATATTCCCGTGTGCATGGTGTTTACATCATTACTGCCTTTGAATTTTAAAAATTCTTCATAATGTTTATTTATTTTCTTTTAAAATATTGTAACACTTTTTCTTGCTACAAAGCAATATTTGATTTTTAAACTGTAATATAGTGATGATGATGAATGATGACGTTCATAAGTACTAGGACAAATTTTGGACAATTTTTATACAAATATAATCCGGAAATAAAAAGTCGAATCAGAAAATATGAAAAAATTCAAAAGAAAATATATAAGACTATGTTGTCTCTATCGCTTAACACAACTTGTTTAAAAGAAAAGATGCTGCCAAAATATACGTACTTTATATATATATATGATCTTTCCCTTTATATTTATATTTGTGTGTGTGTGTGTGTGTGTGTGTGTGTGCACAGAATGCTGTACATGAAATTGATAATCATGACCAGCCTAGCCAACTTTACTTCTAATGAAGTAATAGAGTATATGTGTGTGTGTGTGTGTGTATATATATATATATATATATATATATATAAATCTAGGTGAAGAGAACCACCAGTTTTACAATTCCAAGTTCTCCAGCATTTACTTTTTTTAAAAAAAGTGCTCAATACAATAAATATTGTAGAGCATAATATAATTATAATTATATAATTAAATTTGTCTTTTAATTAAAAATACATTGTGACATGGAAATTTCTGTTTCGAGATTTTTATCTTGTCATCAGATTGTTGTGAAAATGATTTTCATTTAAATATAAGAAACAATACGTTTGTTATTTATAGACATGGGAAGACAGAAAAATTTCTGTTCCTGTTCAATTTAACTAATCAGAATAGAGATTCACTTTAAATTTGAAAAAACAATTTATATTTTTGAGGAATAGATGATTTCTTCTTTCAATCTTAACGGCCAAAGTGTCAACTTTATTTTTAAAAACCCTGTCTAGACCCTATTTCCGTTGATATATATATATATATATATATATATATATATATATATATATATATGATGAAAATTGAATCAGAGTTCAGAAAATATTAATTAAAAAACTCATTTGAAATAATTTTACTTATCATTTGCAATACAAAAATTACTCGATTTGTTGACTGCTGACTCATTCATTTATCAAGTCTACAAATGTCCTGGTATCATGAACTGGAAACCAAGTGCAAAAGGGGGTCAAAACCTAACTTTAATGAGAAAGTGATGATGCAGAATATATTTAATATTATTTTATTTCACACTGAAATTCATGCAAATTGTTTTTACTCAAAATCTCTCAAGTAAAATATTAACATTATATATATATATATATATAATGGCCCTATTCTATCTGTAATGCTTGCATTCATTCCTGACCACTGACAATCTCTTCCTCCCTCATTTGCAATGCATTCCTATAGTAAAATCATTAACAATGCATTTACATTATACATATAGCCCTACTCTATCAGTAATGCTTGCATTCATTCCTGACCACTGACAATCCCTTTCTTCCTCATTTGCAATGCATTCCTATAGTAAAATCATTAACAATGCATTTACATTATACATATAATAGCCATATTCTATCAGTAATGCTTGCATTCATTCCTGACCACTGACAATCCCTTTCTTCCTCATTTGCAATGCATTCTTATTGTAAAATCATTAACAATGCATTTACATTATACATATAGCCCTACTCTATCAGTAATGCTTGCATTCCTTCCTGACCACTGACAATCCCTTTCTTCCTCATTTGCAATGCATTCCTATAGTAAAATCATTAACAATGCATTTACATTATACATATAGCCCTACTCTATCAGTAATGCTTGCATTCCTTCCTGACCACTGACAATCCCTTTCTTCCTCATTTGCAATGCATTTCTATAGTAACATTAACTACAATCTACTACAAAGGTGTACATTTTGTTTTGACATTGAAAGAACAATGTCTCACCAGGTAGTAAATGTTATTTTTGAAAAGTGATGAAAATTCCCTGCTTTACTGATAGAAGTTTTATATATTAACCAATACCTGGAAATTCACTTCCTTTTATTGGCAAATTCTTTTATACAAGGTAAAGGTGATAGGAAAGATTTTTTGTACACGTTCTAAAGTATAATTTATAATAAATATTCGTTGCTCTATTTCTATATTGAGCACTGTTTTAAATGAATGTTTTGAATGTTGTAAATATTTTCTTCATTCCTTATTCATATATATATATATATATATATATATGTGTATGTATATATATATATATATATAGAGAGAGAGAGAGAGAGTTAACGCGAAGAAGTTTGTCACTTAACTAACATCATGAAACTTCAAAGTTGGCATCATTCTGCCCAGTTAAGTGACAAACTTCTCCACATTATTCGTATCAATGATCTATCTCGATACTGAGCATTTTACAACAAAAACCCTGCTTGCCAAAATAGCTTTTTATCAGTAAAACACTGAAAAAAACAATCTTGGCACTAAGAATCATCACAACTCAACACTATATATGTAGGTAGATATAAATAATGGCTGGCTACTTGTTTTCAAACACACGTGTCTGCTAGGATAGCTAAACAGTCCCTGTTGCAGATGTCTTCTCAGGCACATTTGGGCTTGTTCAACACCTTCCTGTATTTTATATTGCAACTATGATAAGCAGACCTTATTTAGAGTTTCTGGAAGCAATGAACAAGATCAATGCACTCGGTCATGATGACTTATGACTTCATGCTAACATGATCATCGATGGCTAGAAGCAGTCCGATTTACCCAATTTCATCCTCAAGGTTTGGGTTAACTCATGGTGTCATTTTTCAGGCACTTTTCAAAGGTGCTGCATGCCAGGGTCACCTTCCCATAGAAAGACACCACCAGAATCACAAAGTCACCTCTCTGCCGAATCAACCATGTTGTGAGTTGAAACCAAGTGTCATGGAAGAAAAGCAAACATTCTAACCCCTTGCTGATGTGCCACCATTATATTACTTGGTGTGTGTGTATGTGTGTGATTTCTCTACATTAAATCTATTAACACTCTAAATCTATATTGAGCACTTTAACAAAAATCCTGCTTGCCAAAAACACCTTTTCTTTCAAACAAAAAAAAAGCAATCTTGGGACTAAGCATCATCACAATTAAACACGATATATATATATATATATATATATATATATATATATATATATATATATATACACATCTGTCATTCAGCAATTAATTAGATCACTCTCAGCTATTGGGTATGTAAAATGATAATATACATGCTAAAAAGTGCCTCCTTCTACCGAGTGCTCATAGCTCAGAGGTAGAATTGCCGACTGACACCAATTCGGTCAGGTTTCAATCCTGGGTTAAAAAGCAATCAGAGTCTAACCATACTGATGAGCTGTGAGACAGCGAAACTGTCTGCGGATGACATATATATATATATATTGTGTGTATTTAGGTAGCACATGTTTCTTTATCCTATTTAAAAAATAATATACATTATATATATATATATATATATTGTGTATTTAGGCAGCATTCCCTCTTTTATGCAAGTTTTGTTAAAAATGACAGACAAGGTGTTGTGGTTAACATTTTTATATAATTTTTCATGTGATAATATTTTTCTTTTCAGTACATAAATGATATAAAAATTGTCCGAATGTTTTATTTATTCAAGTGCTTTCAGCTATACTTTTAGCCATTATCAAGGATGAATTTTATTTTATTTTACTTTTAGTTATATATATGGATTGTTTTATGAGTCATAAGAATGTTCTATATTTCAAACATGATCAGAAAATTGTGGCTGTGTTCATTGTTGATATTGTTGAGTATTGGCTTCTTTTTTTTATTTATAAGGCTTCTATTATTTTTAACCTTTTTTACATGTGGATGATTCTATTATATTTGTATTATCAATGAGTTAGGAATAGATTTTGATAGGTTTCCACCTGTATTTAAAAGAGACCTAATCGAGCTATGATCAGATAGATGTAATGTGAGTCTTCTTAGTAAATATGTTGTAGTATATCCAATGTAAGTATTTACAAACTTGGATTGATAAGGGACACAGTTCCTTAAATGACATGTGAATTTGTAAATGATATTGATTCTCTTTAATTTAGTTCTTGCAGGTAAATTATTATTTTTGACAATGAGGTTGGTAGTTTTAAATTTTGTGTAATAGATGATATTTTTATATATCAGGAACAATATTGGTGGGGAAAATGTATGACAAAGTAGATAAAAGTTTTCTTGTGACGTGTTTTCTACTTTAGGACCTCATTTGTTATGTTGGTGCAACTACACATGCACATGAATGAAGTGAATTGAAATTATTTTCTTTTTTATCTAGTTGATTTTACAAGAAAATTTTGTCCACTTTGCCTGCCATATATAGATAGATAGAAAGAGATAGATAGATAGATAGATAGATAGATAGATAGATAGATAGATAAAGAATAAACTGAGATAGATAGATAGATAGATAGATAGATAGATAGATAGATAAAGAATAAACTGAGATAGATAGATAGATAGATAGATAGATAGATAGATAGATAGATATATAGATAGATAGATATGAACAGTCAGAGATAGATAGATAGATAGATAGATATGAACAGTCAGAGATAGATAGATAGATATGAACAGTCAGAGATAGATAGATAGATATGAACAGTCAGAGATAGATAGATAGATATGAACAGTCAGAGATAGATAGATAGATATGAACAGTCAGAGATAGATAGATAGATATGAACAGTCAGAGATAGATAGATAGATAGATATGAACAGTCAGAGATAGATAGATAGATAGATATGAACAGTCAGAGATAGATAGATAGATAGATATGAACAGTCAGAGATAGATAGATAGATAGATATGAACAGTCAGAGATAGATAGATAGATAGATATGAACAGTCAGAGATAGATAGATAGATAGATATGAACAGTCAGAGATAGATAGATAGATATGAACAGTCAGAGATAGATAGATAGATAGATATGAACAGTCAGAGAGATAGATAGATAGATAGATATGAACAGTCAGAGATAGATAGATAGATAGATATGAACAGTCAGAGATAGATAGATAGATAGATATGAACAGTCAGAGATAGATAGATAGATAGATATGAACAGTCAGAGATAGATAGATAGATAGATATGAACAGTCAGAGATAGATAGATAGATAGATATGAACAGTCAGAGATAGATAGATAGATAGATATGAACAGTCAGAGATAGATAGATAGATAGATATGAACAGTCAGAGATAGATAGATAGATAGATATGAACAGTCAGAGATAGATAGATAGATAGATATGAACAGTCAGAGATAGATAGATAGATAGATATGAATGAATGAGATAGATAGATAGATAGATATGAACAGTCAGAGATAGATAGATAGATAGATATGAACAGTCAGAGATAGATAGATAGATAGATATGAACAGTCAGAGATAGATAGATAGATAGATATGAACAGTCAGAGATAGATAGATAGATAGATATGAACAGACAGAGATAGATAGATAGATAGATATGAACAGTCAGAGATAGATAGATAGATAGATATGAACAGTCAGAGATAGATAGATAGATAGATATGAACAGTCAGAGATAGATAGATAGATAGATAGATAGATATGAACAGTCAGAGATAGATAGATAGATAGATAGATATGAACAGTCAGAGATAGATAGATAGATAGATAGATAGATATGAACAGTCAGAGATAGATAGATAGATATGAACAGTCAGAGATAGATAGATAGATAGATAGATATGAACAGTCAGAGATAGATAGATAGATAGATATGAACAGTCAGAGATAGATAGATAGATAGATATGAACAGTCAGAGATAGATAGATAGATAGATAAGTGAACAGTCAGAGATAGATAGATAGATAGATATGAACAGTCAGAGATAGATAGATAGATAGATATGAACAGTCAGAGATAGATAGATAGATAGATATGAACAGTCAGAGATAGATAAATAGATAGATAGATAGATATGAACAGTCAGAGATAGATAGATAGATAGATAGATAGATAGATAGATATGAACAGTCAGAGATAGATAGATAGATAGATAGATAGATAGATAGATATGAACAGTCAGAGATAGATAGATAGATAGATAGATAGATAGATAGATAGATAGATAGATATGAACAGTCAGAGATAGATAGATAGATAGATAGATAGATAGATATGAACAGTCAGAGATAGATAGATAGATAGATAGATAGATAGATAGATATGAACAGTCAGTGATAGATAGATAGATAGATAGATAGATAGATAGATAGATAGATATGAACAGTCAGAGATAGATAGATAGATAGATAGATAGATAGATATGAACAGTCAGAGATAGATAGATAGATAGATAGATAGATAGATAGATAGATATGAACAGTCAGAGATAGATAGATAGATAGATAGATAGATAGATAGATAGATAGATATGAACAGTCAGAGATAGATAGATAGATAGATAGATAGATAGATATGAACAGTCAGAGATAGATAGATAGATAGATAGATAGATAGATATGAACAGTCAGAGATAGATAGATAGATAGATAGATAGATATGAACAGTCAGAGATAGATAGATAGATAGATAGATAGATAGATAGATATGAACAGTCAGAGATAGATAGATAGATAGATAGATATGAACAGTCAGAGATAGATAGATAGATAGATAGATATGAACAGTCAGAGATAGATAGATAGATAGATAGATAGATATGAACAGTCAGAGATAGATAGATAGATAGATAGATATGAACAGTCAGAGATAGATAGATAGATAGATAGATAGATAGATATGAACAGTCAGAGATAGATAGATAGATAGATAGATAGATATGAACAAGTCAGAGATAGATAGATAGATAGATAGATAGATATGAACAGTCAGAGATAGATAGATAGATAGATAGATATGAACAGTCAGAGATAGATAGATAGATAGATAGATATGAACAGTCAGAGATAGATAGATAGATAGATAGATAGATAGATATGAACAGTCAGAGATAGATAGATAGATAGATAGATATGAACAGTCAGAGATAGATAGATAGATAGATAGATAGATAGATATGAACAGTCAGAGATAGATAGATAGATAGATAGATATGAACAGTCAGAGATAGATAGATAGATAGATAGATAGATATGAACAGTCAGAGATAGATAGATAGATAGATAGATAGATAGATAGATAGATAGATATGAACAGTCAGAGATAGATAGATAGATAGATAGATAGATATGAACAGTCAGAGATAGATAGATAGATAGATAGATAGATAGATAGATATGAACAGTCAGAGATAGATAGATAGATAGATAGATAGATAGATAGATAGATAGATAGATAGATATGAACAGTCAGAGATAGATAGATAGATAGATAGATAGATAGATAGATAGATAGATATGAACAGTCAGAGATAGATAGATAGATAGATAGATAGATAGATATGAACAGTCAGAGATAGATAGATAGATAGATATGAACAGTCAGATAGATAGATAGATAGATAGATAGATAGATAGATATGAACAGTCAGAGATAGATAGATAGATAGATAGATATGAACAGTCAGAGATAGATAGATAGATAGATAGATAGATAGATAGATAGATAGATAGATAGATAGATAGATAGATAGATAGATATGAACAGTCAGAGATAGATAGATAGATAGATAGATAGATATGAACAGTCAGAGATAGATAGATAGATAGATAGATATGAACAGTCAGAGATAGATAGATAGATAGATAGATAGATAGATATGAACAGTCAGAGATAGATAGATAGATAGATAGATAGATATGAACAGTCAGAGATAGATAGATAGATAGATAGATAGATAGATATGAACAGTCAGAGATAGATAGATAGATAGATAGATAGATATGAACAGTCAGAGATAGATAGATAGATAGATAGATAGATATGAACAGTCAGATATAGATAGATAGATAGATAGATAGATAGATATGAACAGTCAGATATAGATAGATAGATAGATAGATAGATATGAACAGTCAGAGATAGATAGATAGATAGATAGATAGATATGAACAGTCAGAGATAGATAGATAGATAGATAGATATGAACAGTCAGAGATAGATAGATAGAT
Source organism: Ascarosepion bandense (assembly GCA_037127315.1). Taxonomy (NCBI): domain Eukaryota; kingdom Metazoa; phylum Mollusca; class Cephalopoda; order Sepiida; family Sepiidae; genus Ascarosepion; species Ascarosepion bandense. Next base: position 2,748,289 of record JBBBDQ010001839.1, on the reverse strand, counting down.
AGATAGATAGATAGATATGAACAGTCAGAGATAGATAGATAGATAGATAGATAGATAGATATGAACAGTCAGAGATAGATAGATAGATAGATATATAGATAGATAGATATGAACAGTCAGAGATAGATAGATAGATAGATAGATAGATAGATAGATAGATAGATATGAACAGTCAGAGATAGATAGATAGATAGATAGATAGATAGATATGAACAGTCAGAGATAGATAGATAGATAGATAGATAGATAGATAGATAGATATGAACAGTCAGAGATAGATAGATAGATAGATAGATAGATAGATAGATAGATAGATAGATATGAACAGTCAGAGATAGATAGATAGATAGATAGATAGATAGATAGATATGAACAGTCAGAGATAGATAGATAGATAGATAGATATGAACAGTCAGAGATAGATAGATAGATAGATAGATATGAACAGTCAGAGATAGATAGATAGATAGATAGATATGAACAGAGATAGATAGATAGATAGATAGATATGAACAGTCAGAGATAGATAGATAGATAGATAGATATGAACAGTCAGAGATAGATAGATAGATAGATAGATATGAACAGTCAGAGATAGATAGATAGATAGATAGATAGATATGAACAGTCAGAGATAGATAGATAGATAGATAGATAGATATGAACAGTCAGAGATAGATAGATAGATAGATAGATATGAACAGTCAGAGATAGATAGATAGATAGATAGATAGATAGATAGATAGATATGAACAGTCAGAGATAGATAGATAGATAGATAGATATGAACAGTCAGAGATAGATAGATAGATAGATAGATAGATATGAACAGTCAGAGATAGATAGATAGATAGATAGATATGAACAGTCAGAGATAGATAGATAGATAGATAGATATGAACAGTCAGAGATAGATAGATAGATAGATAGATAGATAGATATGAACAGTCAGAGATAGATAGATAGATAGATAGATAGATAGATATGAACAGTCAGAGATAGATAGATAGATAGATATGAACAGTCAGAGATAGATAGATAGATAGATAGATATGAACAGTCAGAGATAGATAGATAGATAGATAGATAGATATGAACAGTCAGAGATAGATAGATAGATAGATAGATAGATATGAACAGTCAGAGATAGATAGATAGATAGATAGATAGATATGAACAGTCAGAGATAGATAGATAGATAGATAGATAGATATGAACAGCCAGAGATAGATAGATAGATAGATAGATAGATATGAACAGTCAGAGATAGATAGATAGATAGATAGATAGATATGAACAGTCAGAGATAGATAGATAGATAGATAGATATGAACAGTCAGAGATAGATAGATAGATAGATAGATAGATAGATATGAACAGTCAGAGATAGATAGATAGATAGATAGATATGAACAGTCAGAGATAGATAGATAGATAGATAGATAGATAGATAGATAAGTAAACAGTCAGAGAGATAGATAGATAGATAGATAGATATGAACAGTCAGAGATAGATAGATAGATAGATAGATAGATATGAACAGTCAGAGATAGATAGATAGATAGATAGATATGAACAGTCAGAGATAGATAGATATGAACAGTCAGAGATAGATAGATAGATAGATAGATATGAACAGTCAGAGATAGATAGATAGATAGATATGAACAGTCAGAGATAGATAGATAGATAGATAGATATGAACAGTCAGAGATAGATAGATAGATAGATAGATATGAACAGTCAGAGATAGATAGATAGATAGATAGATAGATATGAACAGTCAGAGATAGATAGATAGATAGATAGATATGAACAGTCAGAGATAGATAGATAGATAGATAGATAGAAACAGTCAGATAGATAGATAGATAGATAGATAGATAGATAGATATGAACAGTCAGAGATAGATAGATAGATAGATAGATAAGAACAGTCAGAGATAGATAGATAGATAGATAGATATGAACAGTCAGAGATAGATAGATAGATAGATAGATATGAACAGTCAGAGATAGATAGATAGATAGATAGATATGAACAGTCAGAGATAGATAGATAGATAGATAGATAGATAGATATGAACAGTCAGAGATAGATAGATAGATAGATAGATAGATAGATAGATATGAACAGTCAGAGATAGATAGATAGATAGATAGATAGATATGAACAGTCAGAGATAGATAGATAGATAGATAGATAGATAGATAGATAGATATGAACAGTCAGAGATAGATAGATAGATAGATAGATAGATATGAACAGTCAGAGATAGATAGATAGATAGATAGATATGAACAGTCAGAGATAGATAGATAGATAGATAGATATGAACAGTCAGAAATAGATAGATAGATAGATAGATAGATATGAACAGTCAGAGATAGATAGATAGATAGATAGATAGATAGATATGAACAGTCAGAGATAGATAGATAGATAGATAGATAGATAGATATGAACAGTCAGGAGATAGATAGATAGATAGATAGATAGATAGATAGATAGATAGATAGATAGATATGAACAGTCAGATATAGATAGATAGATAGATAGATAGATAGATAGATATGAACAGTCAGAGATAGATAGATAGGTAGATAGATATGAACAGTCAGAGATAGATAGATAGATAGATAGATAGATAGATATGAACAGTCAGAGATAGATAGATAGATAGATAGATATGAACAGTCAGAGATAGATAGATAGATAGATAGATAGATAGATATGAACAGCTGAAGATAGATAGATAGATAGATAGATAGATAGATAGATAGATAGATAGATAGATAGATATGAACAGTCAGAGATAGATAGATAGATAGATAGATAGATAGATAGATATGAACAGTCAGAGATAGATAGATAGATAGATAGATAGATAGATAGATAGATAGATAGATAGATATGAACAGTCAGAGATAGATAGATAGATAGATAGATAGATAGATAGATAGATAGATATGAACAGTCAGAGATAGATAGATAGATAGATAGATAGATAGATATGAACAGTCAGAGATAGATAGATAGATAGATAGATAGATATGAACAGAGATAGATAGATAGATATGAACAGTCAGAGATAGATAGATAGATATGAACAGTCAGAGATAGATAGATAGATAGATAGATATCAACAGTCAGAGATAGATAGATAGATAGATATGAACAGTCAGAGATAGATAGATAGATAGATAGATAGATAGATATGAACAGTCAGAGATAGATAGATAGATAGATAGATAGATAGATATGAACAGTCAGAGATAGATAGATAG